>CM040751.1:37924377-37939377 GCA_022829145.1 Albula goreensis
GAAACGGGCTCATATATTTCCCCTTTCACACACATACGTATGAATATAAACCACTCTGTGCCAGTCTATATCACCCCAGCACAGTCCCAGCAGGTCTCCAGTGCCCTCTCGTGTTGTGCTTCTCTTTATTTCCTGGAGGCCTTTGAGTCATTCTGAGGTCATATTACCTGAGAAGGGCTCCACCCGGAGCTGCCCAGTACGATCTGGGTCCGCCTATCTCTGAGGGGTTTGTCGAGGAGGACTCACGGACATGTTGAGCAGCACTTTCTCATGCTGTTGCCATATAAATGCCTTCTGATGTATTTCTCTCCTCGTTTAGCGCTCGATCCCCTGTATCTGGGTAAAAGCAGCAGGTAAAGCAATGAATGGCACAGTGAATGGCCAGCTCCATGTTTGCCTAATTTCACCCCTGGTTTTGATGGCTTGTAGGTGTTAGAACCAGATTACCATTACTGTAGTATACATCCATATTTGCCTAATGATAACTAATTCTGTGCAGTGAAGTAGAGTACTAGCATATGAAACCCACTCTATCTCTGAAGTTGTGTTGCTATCCCATTTCCCCTGTAATGTCACATCTGTCAGTGCACACTCCTGGAGTTAATCTGTCATGTGACGGATTTACGGAGCGCCTGTGCACGCGCTCAGTAAATCAGGACATGTACGCATGAGTTTGCCCCAGGAGTGTGTCTGTAGATTGGTGTGTTTGTGTGAGTTGCATCATGAACCAGCATACAGCTATGTGTGTATTTGCATATGAAGGTGGCCCGGGGTTTGTTTTGTTTTGTTTTGCTATGGTTTCTAAGCCTGACTGCAGTGATTCAAAGGGATCTCAGTCTCCCTGTCTCACATGGAGAAACCTCCAACCGCAAAAAAAAACATGGCCGTTTGAGACGCCACAGTCCCAGCACTGAGAGGGACCAGAGTTCCTGTGTATCTGTGCGCGTTATTTGTCTTAAAGACGTGTCACATCTCATCACCAAGACAAGGGTGAATCAGCCATGGGGGGGGGGGGGGGGCCTCGTGCTTCTACATGTGACACAAACTGTAGTAGCCCAGAAGAACATGGATGTCCTGGAAGAGGTGAAGGGAATTGTGGGAGGTCTGACCGTGGTTGTTTTGGTATCCTGCCCTGCCCGCTGACTCACACCACGGTGGATTTTAACGGCTGTAATATCTGAGCGTGTGCCTTTGCTCTGGGTGTCGCACACAGAGGCCGATCTGCTGCAGCCTGTGTGGCTCTCCCATCACAATAATAGCAGCTCTTTGTCATGCTGATTTGATGAATAAAAAATAGCACAGAGCTTCTCAGCAACTTATATGTGAGAGAAATATCTGCGCATGTTTACTTGTATATGCACATATGTATGTGAGGGAAAGAATTGCTTTATGAATGAGGCCCAAAGGGGCACAACTCTCTGAAAAGAGTGGTATTAACCTGTTTTCTCTTTCCCCCTCCCCCTGCCCCCTCACACACATTCACCCTCCACCCTCTCCTTTACCCCTCCACCCCCTTATTTACCCCCCTCCATCCCCCATTTACCCCCTCCGCCCCTCCATTTACCCCCTCCATCCCTCATTTACCCCCTCCACCCCCTCATTTACCCCCTCCACCCCCTCATTTACCCCCCTCCATCCCCCATTTACCCCCTCCACCCCCTCATTTACCCCCCTCCATCCCCCATTTACCCCCTCCACCCCCCCATTTACCCCCCTCCATCCCCCCGTTTACCCCCTCCACCCCCCCATTTACCCCCCTCCATCCCCCATTTACCCCCTCCACCCCCTGATTTACCCCCCTCCACCCTCTGATTTACCCCTCCATCCCCCCATTTACCCCCTCCATCGCTCCCACTCGCCCCCTCATTTACCCCCTCCATCGCTCCCACTCGCCCCCTCATGCAGTCGCCATCTACCTGGGCATCAAAAAGCGTCAGAGCCCAGGACCCCCCGATGCGGCTGGGATGTGAGGGTTCGGAGCCCGCGGGACCCCGCCGAGGTGGTGCTGGCTCTGCGGGAGGCGGCGCAGGGGTGCGGCTGCCAGGTGCACCTGGCCGGGCCCTTCCTGCTCTCCTGCACCCACGGCGCGGCGGGTACGCGTGTGGCCTTCGAGGCCGAGGTCTGCCAGCTGCCCTCGGGCCCCTCCGAGACCAGCGGCGTGCGCTTCAAGCGCCTGTGGGGGGCGCCCCTCGCCTTCCGGGACATTGCCACCAAAGTCTCCAAGGAACTGGAACTCTGAGGGCGACAGGGGGCGGGGGTGGGGAGGGGCCGGGGGCGGAGAGGCGGAGCCGTGAGACAGGACGGGACACTGCTGCCGGCGTCAGCGGCTCCTCCTCCCCCCGCCGAGCCGCCCACCCCCTCCCCCACCCCCGCCCCGGCGTCACACGGACACACAGACATAGACAGTTTGCCACCTGCCACCCCCACACACCCCCTCACCAGAGACATGACTATACCTGGACCAGAGAAATTCAGCTGATATTATTTTTACTCCTGTTAAAGATATCGTTGTCGTTGTCATAATTATTATAATTGTTGTCATTCCTTTTTTTTTTTTTTGAACAGCTGCTATTTGAAATGTTTTTGAAAAGTAGTTTTTTTTTGTCATGGGCAGGGATTCACCTTTTTTGTTTTTCTTTTTTTTTTTTCTAAGCCATTTTCATTTTTGTAAAGTTTTGTTGCGAGTGATGATGCGTATGATGAAGTATTTCAAAGAGGTTTGAAAAACGTCGGGCCAGCCGATGTCATTCTGGACTCTGGCCACCAGGGGGAGGTGTGCAGAAATGCCGAGACACACAGAGACATGGCCCCCCAGAGAAGCGATCACCGGCTGCCAACTTTCAAATTCCCTTTGCTGTTTTATTTCTCTTTTTGTCCGTGAGGGCAGGAACAGAGCCGTCTGACTTCACAGTGTACAAAGCTGAGTGTGTGATGACTTGCTTTTCTGAGCCACTACACGTTACTTTTTTTTCTACATATTAGCACATTTTAAAATAGAGTGTATGACTTGTTCATATATTAGCACTTTGAACTAACCGTAACCCCCTCTGAAAATTGTACCCCTCTTCTGAAAATGGTACCGTTCCATGCCTATTTTTAATGGAAGCTCCGCACAAGCATTTAGACAAATCAACAGCGCCCCCACCCCCCACCCTACCCCCTCTCCTGCCAGTGGACCGGGTCAGTGCTGGTGTCAGTCTCAGATTCATACAGAGGAAACGGTCAACACTGTCACACAGAGCTAAGCAGGAGGAAGACACAGTCAGCGAAAAACAGACAGAGAATTTCATTCTACAAATGTAGTTTCTAGTTAACTAGCTCTCATGAAAACCCAATAGCTCCAGTACGCTGTGTTTTGTATTAATCCTTGTTAGAGTTGTGCAGTTTTTAGATACACAGCTACCCATACTTTCTGTGATAAATATAGAGTCAGCGTAGCTTTCACACAGCTATTTTCGTGAGGACACAGCTATTTAACCTCCAGCGAGGACAGGAATGAAGGTTTGTTTAAAAAAAAAAAAAAAAAAAAAAAAGAAATGTCGCTGGGCAGTTTGGACGGGCAGTCCGTTAATAGCTGGTTGGTCGTGATATCTCACAGAATTTGGAAGGAGGTCTGCTGTAGCATTATCTCCTCCCTGATAGCTTTGGTGTTGACTGTTGCTGCACCGCGGGTTTCAGACCTCGCACCCCCCGGCCTGCAGCCCAGGCAGCATCACTCACAGTTGGTTCTAGCTCGGCTGCGCAGTGACCCCAGGCGGTTGGTTCTAGCTCGGCTGCGCAGTGACCCCAGGCGGTTGGTTCTAGCTCGGCTGCGCAGTGACCCCAGGCGGTTGGTTCTAGCTTGGCTGCGCAGTGACCCCATGCAGTTGGTTCTTGCTCGGCTGCGCAGTGACCCCATGCGGTTGGTTCTAGCTCGGCTGCGCAGTGACCCCATGCGGTTGGTTCTAGCTCGGCTGCGCAGTGACCCCACGCGGTTGGTTCTTGCTCGGCTGCGCAGTGACCCCAGGCGGTTGGTTCTTGCTCGGCTGCGCAGTGACCCCAGGCGGTTGGTTCTAGCTCGGCTGCGCAGTGACCCCATGCGGTTGGTTCTAGCTCGGCTGCGCAGTGACCCCATGCGGTTGGTTCTAGCTCGCCTGCGCAGTGACCCCATGCGGTTGGTTCTAGCTCGGCTGCGCAGTGACCCCAGGCGGTTGGTTCTAGCTCCGCTGCGCAGTGACCCCAGGCGGTTGGTTCTAGCTCGGCTGCGCAGTGACCCCATGCGGTTGGTTCTAGCTCGGCTGCGCAGTGACCCCAGCTTTGGGCTCAGCTGATCTCCCTCAGGCTGGTGATTCTCCCTCACAGAACTATCTGTGCATTCTTTTCACCAGTTTCCAAGAGGGATTGGCTGACAGACAGAGTGCAGGAAAATGTTACATTGATGTTTAAAGCAAAAAACATGGTTTTGTGAGTATTTTCTGGTACACAGGCAACTCTTTTCTTGGTTAGATTTTAAAATGCCTGGGAAAAATTTCCTCTCCTCAGCACCACTGACCTATGACCTCTGAACTGAACTCATGTGACATCACATCCTGTGTTGTTTGTTGAGGATGCTGACTGTAGAAGAGGAGGAATTTGATTGGAAGGTATCTGTGGTAGCTTTGGAGAGCCGAGCTGGGATCTCTGTTTGAGTCATGGGGAAGGGGTGAGGAGAGTTCAGGGGGTTCAGATCATCTCTGCCTGCATCTAAAACAGGATGACGCCGCTGTCTGAGCTAGCAGTTTGCCCTGTCAGAGCTCCAGGTTTGCACAAGTCTGTGGTTTCCTGATGCCACCATGGGGCAGGTAACCCCCCCCAGAGGACCCCAGTGTCTGTAGGTTACCCAAACCACCCCCTCCCCAGGGAGTGGGGTCTCCATCGACCCGATGCTGTTCTTACCATCTCTCCATCTCTGAGGCTGATGGTCATATAGAGAGATCCGTCACCAGGACCATTTGTAGCGCTGCTTTAGGCAAAACATGTGTTGTGTGTTAGAACTGGTGCTAAAACTCATCTGCCAAATCACGCGCCGTAACGCACTCGGCTTTTCTGTCAGCCTGCTCAGGCCAGGGGCTGCCGTCCGTATTTCTCCAAGACTGTTTGTTGTGGCTCGGCCTGGGGAACCCCGTTTTTGGACCCGAGCTGTGGATCAGTTGGGAAATGGGTTAGGATGGGGATGCTAGGGGTCCTCGTCTGTTTGGCTTGCCAATAGAATCAGCCAATCAGCCAGCGGCCTGTCCTGGCCCCTCCCCCCAGTCTCAGCCCTGGTGGGAGGGCCCAGGACAGTTGTAACAGGAGAAAGGGGCGGTGCTCCAGAGAAAGGCGCTTCCTGATAGGCTCTCGGTCCAGTCTCACGCCAGCTCATTAGCCCAACTGTGTCTCACCTGTAGCTCTTCACCTGGCCTGGGTCTGCACTGGCAACGGATCCAACAGAAGCCCCCAAAACAGGGTTATTTTTACTCATTCCAGCGTTTTTCCTGTGTTTGTAATTTCTTTAGGGTTTTTACACACAATATTTGTAACACCCCCTCCCATTCAGTGTTGTTTTTCGGATAGTTCTCCAGCTACCCGTCCCCCTGACCCAGAGATCCACTCCTGCACATACACATGCACATACCAGTCAAGAGATTTCCTTGCCCTTGGACCCAAGCAAAGACATGATCCACTTTCCACGCTGCCATCATTCTCATACTAACAGTATTTGCACACTGGTTTGCCTGTATAACACAAATTCCCAATGGTGGTGGTGGGGTTTGCACCAGATGTATCCAGGACTCTTAACTATTACTTAACTCCGCCCCATCCAGAGGAATTGTGGGAAGTACTATGCAGGCCTCTGGGAGGGAGAATGTCTTAAATATGAAAGCTGTGATTTTTGGACACTTCCTTGGATAAATGATTTTCATAAAAAATTACTTAAGAGGGGCCTCTTCCTGGGTCGGTTGCATTATATATTGTTAGAGTTTAGGGTCATATCTAGGGAGTAGGAAGCAGTAGGTTTAAAACAGTTGCTGGTAATGACAAAGGGGGTGCCATAAGCTATTTCAACCGATGCGTCGTCGGTTTTAACATAAAATAAAATGACCTTCTCTCACCTGTCGATTGGTCAGTTCATTCAATGCAAGTGCTTCTGCTGGTTTACACATGATTCATGATTCTTCATTACGAAACATGGAGTCATCTTAGTCATGACTGCAGACATAAAGCTCACCTGTTGGTCTGTGTGAGATTAACCATGAAAATGTGTGTAGCGGTTAATTCCAGTAGATGTGGGAAGGTCCAGGGTCCCTCTTTGGGCATTGGGAGATAAAAATATTGGGCAGAATATCACGGAAGTGTCCTGAAAGAACTGTTTCTCTGATAGAAGGTGTTAGAATCCAGTTAAATCCAGGGAATTCTGTCACTATTGTTGATGTAGAGTCAACTTGAGGGAGAGATTGGGCTGGGGGCAGGATTTTAAAAAGGCTGATCAAAGGGGTGTGGATTTGACTGGGAAAGGGGAGAGAGCATGCCCGAAAAACCAGAGGTGTGTTCTATGAAGGAGTCAGTCTCCACTTTTGATGAGCATTGGTAGTCTTGACTAGTTCTTTGTGAGGAAGACAAGAGGAAGAGGTCAAAGTCATGTTCCAAAACCTGTTTCACATTGACTGTAAGGATGTAAAGCAAAACAATTTGCACCACTGTTTCATGTGATAAAATGGTTTTAGTGCAGTCCTCTGTTGGACAGCCAAGTAAAGTTTGTGTAGTAAGGGTGACCTCAGTCTGGGAAAAGCTGTTTCGTCCAGAGATGACGCTCTGTTCAGTGAAGAAAAGGACGGATTTTCGCATGCTTCATTCAACACTGTCTGCTTTGAGCTCTTGACTCAGACTCCTGTACTGTTGTCTGCAGATGTTTGTTTTTTTTTGGTTCTGAAAAGGCCATTCAAACAGTGAACCCGCACATGTTTAGATCTTAATGTCTGCCAGGATGTCAAGAATCAGTGTGAACACCGATGTGATGCAAAGAAAGTTTGTGCAGAGCAAAGTGCTCCCCAACGCGGAGAGACTGTGTCCTGTTTGTCCCTCTGCAGCTTCCGTACAGGCCACACAGTGGAACACCCAAATCCATCACCATACACACACAATCAGAACAAAAAAAAAACACACACACACATACACACACACTCCTTTCTCTCTGTAAAAATCCAGCAGAGTGCTTGTATTTGTATCATTGTGTAGAAAACAAAGATGAGAAAAGAAAATATGGGTCAATTTCTTTTTTTTTCTTTTGAATTTTTAAATTATTATTCTGGTACCGGCTGTGGTGCCTTTAGATGTAAAGAAAAATGGGAACTACAGAAAAAATGTTGAATAAAAATTCACTGATATTAGACTTTTCTGGTCTACGTTCTTTTTCTAAGCTGCTTGTTGTTTTTCCCTCCATGTGTAAGTAAACAGAAGGCAAAATGTTCTCATTTGAAATGCAGGTGTAATTATGTATTTGAATTGTATAAATGCCCATTAGTGGTGCTGTAGAAAAACGATCAGCAGGAGACTAAAAAACGATAAGATGACACAGCAGGTTGATTGTTTTATGGGGCGAGATTTATTGATTCAATTACTTTATACAACCAAAAAAATTAAAATTTCGGTGAAGACACAAAGTCAGGGGCGCCCGACTATGTGGAGGTTTGATCCCAGGATGTTACAGACAGAACAAGGAAAGATGGGTAGAGAAAAGAAAAGAAGGAAATGGAATAGACAGGTGAAGAAAGAATGGAGAAAAAGGTTGAGGGAGAAAGAAAGGAGCAGAGCGGATTGGGCAGAGCTACGGTCTCTTCTGCTCCGCTGCATGTTGGGTAACTGTTTTGTGATATAAAAAAAGAGTGCGCGCCTCCCACTTTACTTCTGGGCAGGGATCATGTCATCGATGCTGCCTCCCTTCTCCAGCTTCTTCTCCATCTCAACCATGAGCTTCACACCATCGACCACCAGCTGCACCTGTGCCACCTCGGAGGAGCCCAGGCGATCGGCGTTGGAGATGTCGAAGACACCACCCACGGAGGCAGTGTCCACACCACCTGTGAGGAAGCAAAGTGGAGAGAGATGTGAGCGCTCATCGCCATTGGCTCTGGGTCTGCGACAGAGCACCAATCAGGGGTCACAGCGGCTCCTGAACATTATCTCATTGGATGACGTTAAACATCAGTTATTTAAATGAAAATGCATGATGAGTGAAATATAAGGATAATTTTGTTGTGATCTTTGTTCAGTTTGTGTCTTCCTGGTTTTTTCTCCTAAAATGTGGGAGGTGGGAAGGTGTGTCCGTACCTGTGCCACGCTTCTGCAGGCGCAGTCTGGTGAGGATCTCCTCGAACTTGGCGTGTGTGCTGAGCTTGGGCAGTTTGACGTGGACGCCACCGCGCAGGCCGGTGCCCAGGTTAGAGGGGCAGGTCAGGATGTAGCCCAAATGCTGGTTCCACATGAAGCCGTGGTTGTGCTTCTTGAAGATCTCCTCGATCTGTCCCAGGTGGAGGGGAGACAGAGAGAAAGAGCCAGGTGAGAGAGGGAGCTCACATGACCTAAGAGCAGCATTGTGGGATATGAGTGCAGGTGAGTTTGCAGGTATGCTTGTGTGGGGATCAGGGATGCTCAAATCTGGTCACTGAGGGCTACGGCCCAATAACAGACTTCTGACCCTAATGTTACCTAACCCTAGTAACGTCCTCTACACTGGTTAATAGCTGTATCTGACTATGTGGTGCGGAGGGTCTGTAGGAACCGGACCAAGCAGCTCTGAGATGGACTTCAGATGGAGCATGCTCAGAGTGTTGTGCTATCCCTCACCTTCTGCAGGCCGACGCAGAAGCGTTTGAAGACCTCCTTCATGTTGCCGCCCTTCTGCATGGAGATCACACGCAGGTGGTCCTCCTCGTTCACCCAGACCAGGAAGGTCTTGTTGTCGTTGTGCCTGAGAGCCAGAGGACCAATGTGTGAATCTTGGGTGTGTTTCCTCACCCCCAACCCCCAAATAGATACACACGAGTGTGAGATTCGTCAAGAGGGCCGCCGGGACCAGCTCCACAGGAAGTGCAGTTTGGACTCACCAGATGCCTCTTGCATCGGGCCAGTCGCGGGCCATGCCAGCACATGTGAGCAGGGGGGACACGGGCTTGTCAAACAGGAAGTGGTCAGCGATCAGCTGCTCCTGCTCCTTATCAGTCATGTCCTTCAGGGGGTAGTACTTGCCCTTGAACTCTCCATCCAGGCTGGTCAGAGCTGATGTAGAGCACAGGTAATGTTTCCATTAGCCACCATCATGGTGTTCTACTCCATACATATCCAGACTATGATTCTGAGGCTGGATCATTGAGGTGAAAAGACTGAGGAGATTGAGGCAAGCCCTCAAAAACTGTCAAAGGAAGAGAAAATAAACACCCAGGAGCTGGTGCTTCTGGTCCCACAAGACCTAGCTAATCAAAACACGTCTGTATGAAAACTTCTTTTTGGGAACATTGTAACTGCATTCCAACACCCATTGTCTTTGACAGTGGTCCCTAATTTGGATGCACGTGTATGTATGCCCTGCAGCCATTCTAGAAGAGTGTGTGAACACTCACCCTCGATGGACAGCTTCTCAACGGCTCTGCGTTCACCGCGGCTGTTGTGTGGGGGCAGGGTGAATCCCTTGATGCTGCGTCCAGTGCGCACACGGCTGCTCAGGACGTAGTTGGGGTCCAGGTCATCACCACCCTGCAGAGGGGGGGGAACATACCATCCTGCTCATCTCTCATGGTTATGCTGCATTCTTATTATAGGAAGAACATGCAAAGCATTATGTCTTCAGCTGTGATGCTGTTATCCAGAGCAGCTTGCATAGCTGACAAATATTATTTTCACATACATCAAATTTATGACTGTGACTGTGAGAGCACCCCACTTTGGGAATCAAACCTGCAACCTCTCAGTTACAAAGCCCAGTTTCCCAAAGCTTATATTACACTGCCATTTTGAAATGGTCTACTGGTCAAAGTCTGAACTTTGCCAACAGTGTAATGATTAGCTTATTGCCTTGGTAACAGGCTATCATCTTTGATGTCTTGTGTGCCGCTTAAAATGACTGCAAGATGAACTGACTCCATATTGTGCTGTGATCTCAGTTGCCTACCTTCAGGTTCTCAAAGTTCAGGTCAGTGCTGTGCTTGTCAGTGGGCTTGTAGCCACCGTGACGGTCAGAGATGATGGGGTCGAACAGATCCTTGAAGACGTCGTAGGACTCCTCGTCACCAGCAACACAGCCCACGGTCATGATGAAGGGGTGGCCTGAGGAAGAGAGCCGCAGAGCCGTGAGCACACCCTGCACCCATGTGCACAAAACCCACCAGCTCCTGACTGAGCATGCTCAGTAATGTTCCTGCTCTAAGGTGGCAGAGCACGCAGGGACTCAAAGAGGCGCTCACCGGGGTTGTCCACGCCGGTCTGGATGCAGTCGTCCAGGGTGAAGCCGCTGGGGGTGGACTTGTCCCTCATCTTGGCATACAGGTCCTTGGTCAGCACCTTGGCCATGTGGTTGTTGTGCTCGGAGAGGTCAGGATACTCCTCCTCCGTCTTGAACTTCATCTTGTAGTCATTGTGGCAGTTCTTCGTCATGGTTGCCTTTCTCACACGGTCTGTGGAAGCAGAGGACACGATGGACAGGGGCAATATTATACAGCAGTTTCACTGTGTATATCAGGTAATAATGAGAGAAAACCATAAAATGGCCTAAGAGAGCAAAGTGGGTCCTGTATTTACATAAAGCAGAGGGAATGGGGTGACCTCTGAACCCCATAAAACCGCATTGCCCGTACTGAAGTACAGAGGGGAAGCTGTGAGAATGTACCACATTTCGGCCGCTGTGCAAACCCTGGGACCTTCACCGTGGCTCTCCTGACCAGCCCCATCCAGCGCCTCATGTTACCGGTGTGAGTGCCAGCGCTGGACTGAGCACACTTTTATGCACTGCGCAGCAGGTGGTATTTTTAGCGCTAACCCCACCACACCCTCCTACATGCAGCTCACACTCACACACACTCACTCACACTCACACACACTTACCAACATGCTCAGCTGATAGCAGAAATGTGACATAGCCAAGACTTTTCCTCAATATACATAATATTAAATATATAAGTAATAGTTTTTACCTTTAACTCTGAATTAACATGCCTTGTCAGTTTCTTCATAAGCATTACATAGACATATTGCATTACAAACATTGCATAGTTATTACCATGAGTATCCTGACTGATAAGCAATAATAGCTGCTCAGAATGGCTTTGCATGGGGTCCAGTTACTCTGAAAGGGAAGTCTGGACCCCATTACAGAGCACCTCTGAATCGCTTACAAGGAGCAAAGACTGCACACCTTCCAGTGCCAAAGTCACGGCTGCAAGCAGCCGGACCCTGAACCTGATGCTCTGCTTGTGTAATATCTCCGCCTCACAGCGCAATCAGTGTTCTATATGCAACTTTTGGAATTTTGTTTTTAACCCATCTGGAATTATTTGACAATTTCTTGCTTTGGAAAAATAAAACAGTCATCAAAGATTATAAATTGGAAATTTTGTCAAAAGACTGATTGGTTATTCCCTCCATTTCACTATCAACATTTAATCTGTAAATATCGCCATGTCATGCTTATTTGGAGAGAAACAGTTTAAGAATCTTAAACAATTGCGTCCTGTGTGTTTAACACAGCCCAGGCCAGTCTGCATGATGCATTAACCGGCTGCAGCATTTCATGCAAGATGGTGGAGTGCAAGATGACACACTTAGCAATGAGCAATGGCCTCTGCGATCTTTCTCTGCGCTTTACATTCCCAAGAAACCAGCTCTAAATACCTCCCTCCTGCCCCTCTCACCCTCTCTGAGTCTGCGTGCACACACCAGAGAGAGATCAGCTGCCTGCTTCACTTCTTAACTCCTCTAGTCCTGAGCTCCCTGACCAAAGACCGTCAGACCCTCCTGTACCTGTCTGGCCTTTGCTTTCCACAGCTGCCCCACTCGTTCTCCTTCACCACACAGAGCTTTTATGCTGTTACTGACGCCTCTATGCCATGCAATACACCCCATAATGCCCCTGACCTTTCACCTCTCTGACGAAGATGAGCAGCTGCAAGCTGTGAGCTACAAACGTGGCCATCATTAAGCTACTCGCGATTTGCAATTCACAAAAATCTGAGAGAGACATGCTCCCTTTTCCACCCTCCCTGGAACCCACAGCGAGAAACCGAGGAGCTGTCCGAAATACAGGTGCAAAAGCATGCAAAACAAGGCTGAATTTTTAGGAATCCAAATCAACTGGCAATTTTTTTGATGCATGACAGAACTGCAGATATTCTTGTCTTAAGCCAGTTAAGGATAGATCCTTCCTCCTTTTTCTCTGTTTTTTAGGCCAGTAAAGGAAGGGGTTTTACTCTCCAGCTAATCTTTTTCACCCCTTTCCCACCCTTTTCCAGCCAGTCCCTTGAAGCCGGTTAAGTTGGATTTACCTGCACAGGAGAAAAGAAAAAGGTAACAGTCCTTGGGATCAGAGCCTGTTCACCAAAGCCAATGTAGGGGTTGCCCAACTTTGAAAGGGTCAGACCTTGGTTTATATACCCAGATACCCTGCAGCCATTGGATGGCTCATTTTTGCCTGCTCGTCTCCCATTGGCTGGTGCCAGGCTCAGATTTGAAAAGGAAAGAACTTACATCACAGGACCCAAGATGGCACAACAGCTGTATGCTACGACCCCCCCACCCCACCCCCACCCCGTCCCCATACATAGCTCAATGAGCGAGGGTGGGGGAGGGGTGGGGGAACAGTACGGGCAGAGGGACAGGGACACAGAAAAAGACTCCCACTTCTGTCGGGTTGGATTGCGGCACCAACTCTGTCACCAGCCCGTTCCAGCACTGCCCAACTCAAACCCCCTTCCCTATGCTTGTGTATTTTTCTTTGGACCTGGTGAATGCAAAGGCCGCTGTGGCTGTTTCTTTGGTTTATATCACCCAGGGAGCTGTGGGGGTTCCTCTCACTGCTCCACACCAACATTTTATGCAATTATTATTACATCAAGGATCCCAGTAATCAGGATCTGACCCCACCTGGTGCTAAAGGCTTTTGAGCTTCACTGTGGCCCCTGTTATAGTGAGTGTGTGAGTGTGTGTGTGTGTGAGAGTGTGTGTGAGAGTGTGTGTGTGTGTGTGTGTGTGTGTGTGTGTGTGTGTGTGTTTTAATGAGAAACACACATCCTCATGCATGCGTGTGCCCTTCACATTGATGCAGATCTGTGTCTCCATCCGCGACTCTGCTGGCACTGTTAGCTATGTACATCAGGACCAGCTCACTCTCATATCAGGCCAGAGAAAAGAGCTTTACACAGGGACACAAGAAAAGCCATGGGCTAATTTATAAATGTTCCTGTAATATCAGACCACACATGTGATTGGGCTCATAAAGTAATTGTATTGGCATGAAATCCAGAAATGTCCTCGTCCAGCCCAGCTCCTGTCCAATGGAAATGCTGCAGATCAACGATGACTCATCTCATTCTGTCACATCCTTGCTGCAGGGGAGTGGACCTCAGTATTCTGACCAGCCAGGGGGTTGCAGGTTTGAGTCTAATGACTAGCATTGCAGTCAACACATTTCAATAAGCAAGCTTAGCCCAACTTGTTTCAGCAAACATGCTGTTGTGTACATAGAAAGCCTCTCCACTTTAATTTGACATGCTTTAATTGCAGCAAAACCCTCCTGTTCATAGCATAACATTATTACAATATTGATATAACATGATGGGAATGCAGCAAAGTTGGCAATGTTTGAGCAGAGTGTTGCATGTTGGCAAGGTTGTGAAGTCCATTTGCAACACATGGAGCTCGCAGGCAGCTGTACGAAAATAAATGACAGCCAAGGACAGGTGATTTCTGCACAGGTGCTTTCCTGATCAACGAGCGGTGACTTCCCTCATGAAGACTAATCACATGTCAGCATATGAAGTTATAGAGCTAAAGACCTGTTATGTGTTGTCTTAATAGATACCATAAATATTTAATCTGTTGGTATATTCATACATTAATGTTGGGCATCATTTACCGAATACATGTAACTCAATGCAAACAGCATGTAAAGCATATTTCAATTACAAATGCATTATTTTAAAATGCAGTCTTGCCTTGTGAACGCTATTTACCACACAAATGTTAAAAGCATTGTTAATTTTTGAGAAGAGTGAAACTAAAATTGAGAGAGGTTATTTTGCAGGAAGGAGAGGCGCTGCAGCACACAGTATCGCCCACGCTCCGTACAGCTTCCCCCTGTGACCCGCCTCTCTCCCTCTTCCCTCTTCCCTAATTCCATAATTCCATGGATACCCCAGCTCCAGCCCCGCACACGGATATATCACTTGCACTGAGACCCCGCTCAGCCCGGTTACAGCTCTTTGAACCGGGGGTTAATGTTGAGTGTCACATTTCCCAAACCGGGATAGGGGGTCTCCTATAACCGCTCCCCTCCTTAGAGCTAAACATAGCAGCACCGGGGCGTGTGTGTTAGAATGAAAAGGACTGACAGAAGCACAGAGTAACGTCACAGTCCGGCGCTCCGCTCTGTGCTCTCAGGCCCAGGGAGGCTGCTGGTCTCCCATGATCCCGCGATCTTAAGGCTGAACCCCAGCATCGTGCCCTGGGTCGCTCTGGCTGATTCCGAGTCCGCTGTGTTGTTCCAAAGACAGGGGGCTGCTTTTTCCCCCTGTCTGAATCTGAAAAGTATCCAAAAATGAAAGATGACCCAAAACCCAAAACCACAGTCCTGCTGATTCATTTCGCTCAGCATATGCAAACTGGCAGGAGAGCTCCTCCAACCCCCTCCTCCCACATCACCGCTGATAGCTACCGCTAGCGAAGCCTTAACGCACTCTGCACCCACAAAGGCAAAGAGTGACCCTCAGCCAAGTGGCGTCAGCACCAGTGTTTTAGCTA
>CM040751.1:37941877-38021877 GCA_022829145.1 Albula goreensis
CACCGGGCTGCCCATGCAGAGCTGGCACTGGGCTGCCCATGCAGAGCTGGCACCGGGCTGCCCATGCAGAGCTGGCACCGGGCTGCCCATGCAGAGCTGGCACCGGGCTGCCCATGCAGAGCTGGCCCTGAGCTGCCCATGCAGAGCTGGCACCGGGCTGCCCATGCAGAGCTGGCACCAGGCAGCCCATGCAGATCTGGCACCAGGCCACCCATGCAGAGCTGGCCCTGGGGGCAGTCTGTAGTGCCCACTGCAGAGCAGCTTAGGACAGGCCTCAAATGACTGCGAGAGACAGGAAGTGTTTTAACTGCAGGCATCATTCAGGCCACCCCAGCAGGGTCCTTGGGGCTCCCCATCCCTGCAGGTCTTTCAGTAAAGCGTAAAAATGCTCCAGTTAAGTCAATGGTGGTACAGGACCAGGGCTGAGCCATTTTGGCCTCAGGTGTTTTGTGCTGATATCCAGTTTTACGCTGAAGCCAGCGGGAGGCACATCAGTCCAGCTGCAACACAAGCCGAGGTCCCTCAGCCAGAAAGAAAGACCAGCCCAAGATTCCCTCCGCCATGTCTGAAGCGTGCCACAGACGGCGGTCAGCAGGCAGTGTGTGCTGCTTCCAGGAGATGCCTGAGCTCACCATCTCCGTGGAGACACAGTCATTTCGCTGGGGGGTTTAGCTGAGGCCTGGTTACCCACACCTACAGCACTCTCCCTGGTGCTGTTTGGCAAAAGAGCAGTGTGATTCAGTGTGTTTCCTGACAAATACTGGCTAACAGACAGCAATCCTACAATATTACTGGGCTCCTTCAGCCCAGCAGCAATAATTCATCATGCTACCGCTAACTCTGGGCCTGCTGGCTGACTGTGCAAAAGGTGATTTCCCATAACTGATTGGTGTACGTAATGAAATAATTGTCACCTCATTCTGCTGAATAATTGGTGAATTTTCCACCAGCAAAAGTGAACTGTCTTAATTGAGCCACTTCCATTTTTCTTCATGCATCTGGAATTGTTAGTGACCTAAAGAGACCTGGCAGGCCTGTTTGACCGTTGCCTGCCCGGGGCTAAGTTTGAGTCCATCTCCTCATGGAGAAAAAAAGAATCCAAAAAATGTTGAAGGTGCTAAGACATACAGATGGTACGGAACTATGCTAATGTGTGCATTCACACCAGCCACACACACAAGACAGGAAGTGAGCACTGAGCCGTGTTCAGGGAAGCCTAGTGTGGAATCCATATAAGCCTTGACCCCAGCGTAGCCATGTCAACCGCAGTCCCTCCTGTGAGAAAATACCCATGTATGCCCACTGCAGCCACCCTAAATAGATCTCAAATTCTGAAACATGAGTCTGTCAACCACTGCGCAGCTCTCCATGCAAAGGGGTTTACAGCAGGAGGCAAAGGGGAGAGTTCTGTTGCTATCCCGGCCAGAATGATTTCACATCACAAGGTTTATTATTGCCTCCAGTCTGTATGATACTATATACACACATCATCTGATTCAGTCATCTTCTGCAAAGCGTGTTGCACAGAGTGTTTCATAACAACACTGAATTTAGTGCAATGTACTTATTACCGACACAGCATTCAATCCATAGTTCTACACATTGCACAGAGTGTTGCCTTCATGTAAAACTGAAGAGTGTACAGAGTGTTCCTTTTGCACAGAACTGCAGACTGAACAGGGCATTTGCTGCAGGGCGTGTGTCTGCCTGACAGTTGGTCCTGTCTGAACTGCAGGATGAACATGTGGGGAAATAAAGAGCCATTCATTTGAGATTATGTGCAGACAACTGTGGGGAGCAGAGTAATTGTATGTGACCATTGCTGTGATAAGATGACCTGACCCTCTAAAAGCTCAACATAAATCATAAATTATTACATATATGTGGAATGTAACTGTTATTTGTAACGGCTAGTGAATGTGGGTTCATATGCTCCACAGTCAGTGAATCTGTAGAGCAGTTCTCTAAAAATATAAGTGGTTTATTTTGTAATTAATTAATGAGCCTTGTGCAGCAGGCTTATAAGGTAAGGTGAAAGTCTTGAGATGTCTCTAGAGGGGGAAATGAGAGTAGCTTATTCATATAAGTAATGATTTCAGATGATTTCTTTAAATAGTTTTTGGAATCACTTCCAGAGATACAGAACTTTCAGAGTTACGACCCACCATGGTCTGGAGGTATTATAATATCTCTGAGGTTCTGCTGCACTTAAACTGTTTGTTTGGGTGTTTATAAGCAGATATGAGGAGCAGAGTGGCTCAGTTGTTCATTATGCATCTCACCAGATTCATTATTCATTCTGAATACATTAGAAAGTGTTAGGAATAAATGAATGGGGGCGGTTTTATCAAACAGCGCATTTGTGTTCGTGGTTACTGGTGGCCATGAGGCCGACTTCATGTTCACAGTCATCTCGGCAATTAATCATAAACAATTATGTTACCCATGTCACAGATAGCCCATTTCAGCATGCGGCCTGGCTCAGACTCAACAAATGCAAAACTGAAATGTGCGTCACGACCACACACAGAGAACAGAGAAGTAGGAATTAACAAGTTCACCCTTTAGAATTACAGAATTAACCAGGTTTCTTTCTTTCCTTTTTTCAGCACAGCCATTAAGATGCTGTAATTAAATATGGGATGGAAGAGTTTGTCTTATAAACCTATTCAGTTTGAAAAATTGATCAGGATGTGAGGAGGCTTGCAGAAGTGAGCAGAGCTTGGGTCAGGAGTGCTGCTGGCGCTGGGCTCTGCTGACGGGGGCAGGCAGAGCTGGCATCACTCAGCGGATGGGGAGCATCCTGCCGACTCTCTTCATAATGCAGGGACGTGAAAGATTTCCCTCTGCTGAAGAATGGAGCGCTGCATTCAATTTAAACACATTAATGAATTAACTCGGGTCCATTGGGTCACACTGCGAGCTGCAGCGCTCATCTTTGGGAGGGAGATGCACCCCAACACTGGTGCTGACTGCAAGACAATGCACAATCAGTCATAATGTTGGCTGTGTGTAGCTGTGTGTAACTGTGTGTAATTGTGTGTAGCTGTGTGTAACTGTGTGTAGCTGTGTGTAACTGTGTGTGGCTGTGTGTAACTGTGTGTAGCTGTGTGTAATTGTGTGTAGCTGTGTGTAACTGTGTGTGGCTGTGTGTAATTGTGTGTAACTGTGTGGCTGTGTGTAATTGTGTGTGGCTGTGTGTAGCTGTGTGTAGCTTTGTGCAATTGTGTGTAACTGTGTGTAATTGTGTGTGTGTGTAGCTGTGTGTAATTGTGTGTAACAGCCCGTCCCTGCACCCTGCAGGCACTGTGCATCCTCACCCTCACCTCGAAACAGTGCCTGCTCCTCTGAGTGCCGCCACTGCAGTGTAGATGGGCACAGTGCCACCGCTCTGACAGCGCTCTGGAATCACTGCGCCTCAGGGAGGAGGTGCTCTGGAGTCACTGCCCCTCAGGGAGGAGGTGCTCTGGAGTCACTGTGCCTCAGGGAGGAGGTGCTCTGGAGTCACTGCGCCTCAGGGAGGAGGTGCTCTGGAGTCTCTGCCCCTCAGGAGGAGGTGCTCTGGAGTCTCTGCGCCTCAGAGAGGAGGTGCTCTGGAGTCTCTGCCCCTCAGGGAGGAGGTGCTCTGGAGTCACTGCCCCTCAGGGAGGAGGTGCTCTGGAGTCTCTGCCCTCAGGAGGAGGTGCTCTGGAGTCACTGCGCCTCAGGGAGGAGGTGCTCTGGGAGTCACTGCCCCTCAGGGAGGAGGTGCTCTGGAGTCACTGCCCCTCAGGGAGGAGGCGCTCTGGAGTCACTGCGCCTCTGGGAGGAGGTGCTCTGGAGTCACTGCCCCTCTGGGAGGAGGCGCTCTGGAGTCACTGCGCCTCTGGGAGGAGGTGCTCTGGAGTCACTGCCCCTCAGAGAGGAGGTGCTCTGGAGTCACTGCCCCTCAGGGAGGAGGTGCTCTGGAGTCACTGCCCCTCAGAGAGGAGGTGCTCTGGAGTCACTGCCCCTCAGGGAGGAGGTGCTCTGGAGTCACTGCCCCTCAGGGAGGAGGTGCTCTGGAGTCACTGCCCCTCAGAGAGGAGGTGCTCTGAAGTCACTGCCCCTCAGAGAGGAGGTGCTCTGGAGTCTCTGCACTGTGACCAGGGTGATGACCAACAGATCTCACCTCTGATGCATTTTCACAGCTATTCTTTGCAACTGAACAAGCATGTATGCAATATAGTACATACATTGTAAAAGTTCGGGGAGAAAAACTTGACCACCTCAGCCCTGTTACTATGGCAGCAGCCATGTGACCCCTCCAGGGCTCATACCTCCCCTAAGGGTGCATTTTTAGGCCAGCGACACAGACCCAGGTAACTGTGTTTCCATAAACCTGACAGGGGGTGCCCCCATGAGCACATCCCGACACACCACCTGGGCTGGATTACACACACATGAGTCACATCAAATTCAAACTCAAAATGCATTATTGGCATGTTAAAAATTTTCATTTGTGTTACCAAAGCATTGGCAACAAGCACATGGAACATTAATAATTTAATTAAAAAAACATAACAATAACAGAACAATGTTTATATGCACTTAAATGTACATGTGTGTCCTACAAACAATCATAATGATAACAGCCACAATAAACAGCTACATGCATGTGTGAGTGCATGTGTTTGTGTAGGTTCATGGGTGTATGTATGCATATGTGTTTGTGTAGGTTCATGGGTGTATGTATGCATATGTGTTTGTGTAGGTTCATGGGTGTATGTATGCATATGTGTTTGTGTAGGTTCATGGGTGTATGTGTAGGTTCATGGTGTATGTATGCATATGTGTTTGTGTTTGTAGGTTCATGGGTATTTGTGTATGTGTGTGTATGTGTTTGTGTAGGTTCATGGGTGTATGTATGCATATGTGTTTGTGTAGGTTCATGGGTGTATGTATGCATATGTGTTTGTGTAGGTTCATGTGTTTGTGTAGGTTCATGGGTGTATGTATGCATATGTGTTTGTGTAGGTTCATGGGTGTATGTATGCATATGTGTTTGTGTAGGTTCATGGGTGTATGTGTGTATATGTGTTTGTGTAGGTTCATGGGTGTATGTATGCATATGTGTTTGTGTAGGTTCATGGGTGTATGTATGCATATGTGTTTGTGTAGGTTCATGGGTGTATGTATGCATATGTGTTTGTGTAGGTTCATGGGTGTATGTATGCATATGTGTTTGTGTAGGTTCATGGGTGTATGTATGCATATGTGTTTGTGTTATTATTTTATATTATTATTATTTTATCATATTTTCAGCATTTTAGAAGGAAGCGCACCTCAGTTTCCACCTCATCTGTCACACAGTGACCACATATTCTAAGTTCATCAGCATTTTTAATGCTTTCCTTTTTCAGTGGGTAAGCTGTGGTCACTCAGCCTGTACTTGGTAAGGACTTGTCTCTGCTTAATATCTCAGACAGTAACAAGATATTCAGCTAACTGTACCCTCATTTTAGGGCCAGGTAGCAATTAAGCTTGTTTTGTGTTTTAGTTTGGCTATTCCAAAGTTAGTCTCAGTACCAGCTGACTTAGTGGGCTCTTTCCACGGTTTAGCTCTTGGGTTTGAAGTGCATGAAACTGCAGTGTTGTTTTGGGACTTGATTTGAGATGCATCCAGAATTTGAGTGCCCTTTTTCTATGTTTATAGCCGATGGAAGTCATCCTAATCCAGCCCTGCATGAGTAACAGGCGCTACTGTTAGCCGCTCTAGTGGATGACAATCACAAAGGCTTCTGGGATTGTAGTTTTTTCAGATATTCTTTGCGCACCCCAGTGGTCTGAGCACATGTTTGTGCATGCGGTTTGTATATATTATTTATTGACCTTTCAGCTCTATTACAGCTTCATAAAGACAATTGCCATTAAAAAACTGAATTATTTTGCTGTTACAATAAAACATCTATACTAAGTATTCTGAAAATGTAAAGTGTTGCAAATATCTAAGCTAAACTTAGCACTCAGACCATGAGCTGCCAGACCGGCTCAGCTTTCAATGGGAGGCAATGTCTACACTTATGTCAGTGTGTTTGTGCAGTAATTTGCATGCATGTCTTTCCTGTGTGCATTTGTGAGCATGTGTGTGTGCATGTATAAGTGTGTGCGTGTGCCTGCATTTACAAGTCTCTGTGTTTTTGTGTGTGTTAATTTGTGTGTCAATTTGTGTGAATACATTTGCCTACACGTATGAATGCGTATGCCAATGTGTGCAAGTGTGTGTGTGTATGTGTGTGAGTGTGTGCGTGTGTGTATGTCTGTGTGTGAGTACCTGTGTGTGTGTGTACCTGCACCTGTGTGTGCGCAGTGGACATTGCCCCCATTGAAAGCTGAGCCGGCCTGGCTGCTCGTGGTCTGAGCGCTAAGTTTAGCTCGCCGTTGCGAGGCTAACGGTCCTTCCATGCCTGAGCTGCTGATTGAATTGCATCGAGTCAGCTGTGCGTCAGAGCGTCTGTCTGTCCAGCCGTCTGTCCAGTGGGGCTCAGCACTGCGCAGCCTGTGGAAGGGAAGGCTTCAGAACGACGGTGAAACCGAGGAGACACCTCCATGCTCTTAATGTTTTTATTTTACTCAACCATGTTTGTCCACCTGATATCAAAATCTCTTTCACAGGAGAGATCTGGTCAAGAAGGGTAGCACATATAGTTTAAGACAATACAACTGTACATGAAATGAAAAAAGACAAGCAGAAAGCAACGCACAATCCGTGGTGAAATTCAATCAGTTCCCAGCTAGAAACTTTCAATGTCATCTGATTTACACATGAACGAAATGACAGGGAGTGAAAATGCAGTAAAGTGCTGCTTTGTCTGTGCGCATTTGTGCCGCTGTGTTTCTGGACACTTGCATGCAGAACCACAGGTCTAAAATGTACAGAATCTCCTCCCAGCGTGCCGTGGTCCCACTCCCAGCATGATGTACTGCACACCCAAAGGTGCAGCTGTCTACCCACTGTTAGCAGTCACCTCCAAATGCTACTAACACACACTAAAGAACATTCTTAAAATCTTTTCCCTCTGCACACAGATGCAGACTCAGACACTCACACACACACACACACTCACACAGTCACACTTACACACACGCTCATACACTCACACACACACTCACACACTCACACACACAGTCCCACTTACACACACGCTCATACACTTACACACAGTCACACACTCATGCACTCACACACACTCATAAACTCACACACAGTCACACTTACACACACACTCATACGCTCACACACACACACACACACACACATAATGGCCTCCTCTGCAGCTCAGGGGAATTCACAGAAACAGATCAGGCATACCAGGCTAGCATCACGGCGTGCGTAGCGCTGAGCCGGGGAGAGCAGCGGAGGGCAGGCTCCAGGCCTACCCAAACTCTCTGCTCACATTCCCAGCACTCAGTGCTCCCTTCCCCTCCCGACGCTCTCCTTCTGGATCAGTCTCAGCCCAACAGCACAGAGCAGGTGGTGGAAACTCCCATCCCCCGAGAAACTGACCCCCACTTACCACAGCCTTCCATTCTAATGGCCACTGCGGGGACTGGCTCAATTTCTTACGCAAACAACAAAAGCATAAAGGGGCTTCGCTGTATGAGGCTTGCTAAGCAGACTTAAGCGAGTGAGCATTAACAGGGTATTTTAATGAGCACACAGAGATCTGCTGCATAAATTACAGCAAAGAGGACTAATGACATTCACCCCGTCTACATCGAGGGGTCCTGAACGGGGCTGAGGGGAATCCCAGGGGTCTCTCAGCAAAACAGGAAACACATTTTTTCTTTTATTATCAAGCTACACTTCCATATTGAAATTCAAAATTACATTTAACACTCTGAATAAAATACAGCTAAATCAGTTGGACTTTGTATAAAAAAAAAAAAAAAAAAAAAACCTGAACTGAGCCCTTGGATAAAAGAATATATTGAGATCTGTTGATCATTTCAAAATTTTTGAGGAATGTTTCAAAATACACTTTTGTTTTTGAATTTGAAAAGTAACCCATCAGTTATAAGGCTGTTCAATGCAAAAAGACTGTTTCACCTTTCACACTTCAGCTTCTCAAAGCGAAAATGTGAATTCTTGCATGTTTCTCTTACAATGAATAGCTAATCACAATTGTATCTTGCTAAAACTAAGCTAGGATGAGTCCAATGGGTAGTTTTTTGAATATGTTTGTGACTATAATTATTGCCATTTCAGGCTAGAACTATACATTGGTCATGACTACCTTGCTGGCCTTTTTTTGCCCTCTAGTTGTGAAGTTAGTGCGGCAATCACTCAGTGAGAAACACTACTGTTAACAGTGCTTTTCCCTCCAGCTGCAGCCAGAAAAACTTCAACTATGAGTCAAATCAGAATGCCATCAAGCCCCTCTCACCTGTTAGCAGTAAAGAGTGAATTTGATCTTGCTAGCAGCTGGCTAAATGTAAGTAGCATGTTTTGTAACGGTCTCGTGGTCAGAGACAGGTTTGTCATTGAGTGAACAGGCCATAGTGCTAGCTGCATGTGAGTGCTGTGTTCTGCTAAAATGGCCACAGTACAGAGGCTGTGAGTGGGACAGAGAGCGTCCAAAGCAGCGTGACATGACCGGCGGATAGGTCGGCCAGCGGCAGACCTGCGTGCGACGGCACGGCGACGCCACAGGCACACGGGAGGGCCGCAGCGCTCCTCCGCCAGCGTGCTGCCCTTATACGGCCTGAGGCTCCGCTCACACGCCGTCTGTCCTGGCAGCTGAACCATAAATTATCAAACTTGTGTAACTGCCTGGCCACAGTTGCTCCTTCCCTGTCATGCTCCTGTTCTCTGCCTGTCTCTCTCTCTCTCTCATACTCTGTCTCTCTCTCTCTCTCTCTCTCTCTCTCTCTCATACTCTGCCTGTCTTTCTCTCTCTCTCTGCCCAAACACCCAGGTTTGTTCCTCCTGTTATATTTTCTGGACTTTTTGTAGCTGTCCCAAACACCCAGTTTGTTCCTCCTGATCCATATTTTCTGGATCTTTTGTAGCTGTCCCTTCTTTCCTAGCAGGTTCCCTTTGTCTGCTCTCTCCACTGATCCACTCACCCCCATCTTTCTCTCTCTCTCTCTCCTTGTCTCTCTCTCCCTCTTTCCCCCAGCAGGTTCCCTTTGCTCTCTCTCTCTCCTTGGTCTCTCTCTCTCTCTTTCCCTCAGCAGGTTCCCTTTGCTCTCTCTCTCTCTCCTTGTCTCTCTCTCCCTCTCTTCCCCAGCAGGTTCCCTTTGCTCTCTCTCTCTCCATCCTCAGCTTCAAGCTCCTCTCCTCCCTTCCTGAAAACCATCCTCTGGTTTTTCCCCTTTTGTTGGCAATCATTGTTCCTCCGGTCCAGAGCTGCTGCCCCTGTCTTACCCCTCTGCCCCCCATGCCCCCCACAAACCAAGCAGCCCTGTTTCACTCTCCCCACCCCCTGCAACCCTTCTGCTTTGTGCCTCACACACTCTCTGTGGGCTTTGGAGTTACAGTACGCCCACCCCTCAGACACTAAACTCACCCCCTCAGTTACCGTCGCACCACTGATCTCTCCTTTCACCTGTGATCTCATTTACCAGTAGCCATTCTCTCTCTCTCTCTGTCTTTAATCTGATTAGTTGAAAAGTTGCCCAGCAATATTAAGTGGGAATGGACCCCCCCCCCCGGCTGAGGCAGGGTCTCCAACACAGAAACACACATAGGGCAAACAGCACATGATGAACACCCCCGGCATTTCTTTCAGTGCCCCCCACATCCAAGGAGAACATGGGAACGCGCCTTTATTTCAGAGACCCCACAGTCATTATCCATCACGTTACATTAGCACTCTGTCTGAGCAAACCCTTCCGGCCAGGGCTTTGAGAGGAAGAAGGATAAAGAATATGTAAAACTTAGCTGTTTGTCTGCTAAGCACAATATTGTTGAAGCCAAGACATAAAATCACGAGGTGGGGATGCCAGCAACTTATTAAGAAGAGCAAATGACTACATAAATTAATTGGATGCACAACAACTGGCAATTACAGTAATGATACCTTCCAAAGAGTTCATTGCGGCCGCATGCTTTCAGCACAGTCCCATGTTCACTATAATGTTCAGAAGTTGATCACAGATAACATATTGATACATTCAGGGGGACAGCATTTCTGGAATTATTTCAATTTCGCATATTTTTTCTCTTCAAGGTCCTCGTTTTGGGTGTATTTCCTTTGCGTGTACAAATATAAGACGTGACTCATGAAATGAAAAGGGATATATGAGCATATAGCACTGATCATTTATGGGAATTTTGTAATACACCATCAGAACAGCGCTACGCCCTCTGAATCTGACTTCAGCGCAAGTTCATGCGTTTTCAGGGGTTCAGCTTTGAATTCATATTGTTTCCCTGGTGGACCGCCTCTACATCTAACGGTTTCCTTATCTTCTCCATGTATTACTCAGCAGTCTTCTACGATACACCGCCTGCTCTGGATGCGTGTAGCACGGTGCTCAAACAGGAGAAGGAGATAGGCCTCACAATTTAGACATTATAAACCCAGGTTATCACACTTTTCAAAGAGGTCTTATCTGAAGAGCGCAAACAGTTCGGACGCAAAAAAAAATAATAAAAAAACACTACGACAAAGAAATTATCGACACACCACTAGTGTGTTATTTTATTGCAGGTTTAGCACGATGGTTTCCTGATAGCACAAAGCAAACAATTGGTCATGCATTGACTATTGTCACCTCCCTGTGGTCGCAACTGGAATCGGCTGCTCGTGTTGTTTATTTTCTAATAGGTCATCTTCGGACCTGTTTATTTATGAGAGAATAATAATCACGTTCTCATTTAAAATCGTGTCAGATGCATTGTATTAGCCTACTTTGGATAACTGCTCTTGCAGTTTTTCAGGAATCCTTCTTGTTTCGTATCCACTTAAATATAAATGAAACATATATGTACAAATATAGGCTACGTCACTCTTTCACAGGTATGCGATCCGTAGGCTTTGGAAATATTGCCCTACAAACTGGTGTGTCAGGAATAATGTCAACAGTTTAGCTCACCCCCCTTCACACACTCAAAATGGTCAATGCCTTAAATTCATTTTAAAACCAAAATTTCTGCTATTTTTCCAGGTGACCCAAGGTCGGCGCTTTGAGGCAGTATTGCAGTATACACACTATTACCGTGCAGGCTGTTTGGGGCCTATCGCTGACACGATTTGTTGTGGTAGCAGAGGTCGCATTAGAAATACTTGTCTCTGTTCTTCTACAGGCAGTACAAATCTAATCTTCTCATTCAAAGAGAAATGCTTCTTCCATGATTCTGTGTGTTTACTCGATTATTTTTCGAGGAGGTGATTATTTCTTGAGCGTTTGATCAGGATTGAGGGCGGTGGCAGTTTGAACCCATTCCAGGACTGCCCATCCCTGTGGAAAGACCGTGCTACCCGTGATGTCAGTCGTGCGTAGCCTATGGCTAGTCCGATAAGCAGTGCGCGAATGGGACATGAGACCAGACAACAGATCTGAGCCCAGCGAGTTACCGCCCTACTCCTAAAATGAGCGCAGAACCGACGTAGCCTTGAGCAGGTCTGATTACTGAAGCATGTACAACCGACATACATATTTAGGTTTAATTGGTTTTTCTGTCACATGTCCACAATCATAATCTCTTAATAAACTATATCATGGCTCAATGACAGCACTGTGAATCTTTTCAGGTTTTGGGAAATTGTGATTTTCCTTCGTTAATAAGAAATCCCCTGTTTATATCGAGGGGAACAAAGTGTACAATTGCATCCACAGTATCTTCAATTTTACACGATTCTCAGCTTCAGTTTTAATGAATATGATGATAAAAACAACTGTCCTGCCAGTAGTTGTTAAACCACAAAATTGTTATAGTTCACTAGTTAATTGCCCACACCGTGATTCAAGCCAACCGCAGCTAGATGGATTTCTCTACCAAGATGGCACCCTCGGGAGCCGCCGCCGCGGTGCATTATGGGGATGACCATGTCAGGTAAGCTCAAATAACAGAGACGGGCTGAGCTGAAAGAACAGGTGAATGATTGCCAGAATTACTTTATGGCTTTATAGAAAATAGTGTCATACCTGGCACAGCAACTGATTTATGACACGTGAATGCTTTGATGAACTTACTTTATTATTACTGGGAGCATCTCTTCACATCGTCTGCTTTTGTGTCATATGCGGAAAAATACTTTGAGCCCCGCAGAAGACGCGTCACGGATTAACAACAGGTAAATATTATTGTTTGCGAAATGTCAGAATCGATTTCCCCCTGTATTGACAGTATCGATGACCCAGCCTGCTTCACAGTGTTTATGTCTTAAGGGTGTTTTTATTTCTTTAAATCGATGAGCGCCATCCTCTTTTTCTAATTGGCTCAAATAATGTTGCGAGCTATCTGTTGTTGAAGCCGTGTTATTTCTAGCTATTTGTTTTGAATTTCTTCTAATGGAGGTATTCGTAATAATTTTCATTTATAGCCTGTTTGATGTTAATTGCAACAACTATGGCGTTTCATCTACCATGTTACGACAACTAAGTCGTGTGTTGCTGTCTTTTTAAATTTACATGTGACAGGTTGATTATAGAGTGAAAACTAGACTGAGTGCGGGATATTCTGGTAAAATTTATACCAATATACAGTAAGTAAAAAAGATGGGAAGTGTGCGTGGGTGGGGAAGCCCTCATCAACACGCCCATGTATATATTACGGGTCGGAGGCCTTCACCGCAAATACAGATAGCCTACCAACTCAGGAAAGGCGGTGATGTAGGTCTTTAATAACTTCGTTATTTTTTGTTTTGGGGAGCTTTGTTAAGCCAATGCTGGCTAATATATACGAGAGTATTTCTGATTCTAGACGAACCTTGGAGCCTGGTTCGGGTGGCTAGCTATTGGGTCAGGCTCATTCATGTACCCCGTTTTCAGAAAATGTGTGTTTAAAATCGGTTTAGGGGTTTACCTGTTCTGTGTGTTGTAGTTTGAATTGACAATTGAACCAAGTGTAAGATGCAGGAAAAGGAGTTATTTGATTTAAAGGTTTTTATATTTTATACAGTTTTTTACGTTTTAGTTGTTATTTTATACAGTTATTGACCACACTTGATATTGTGGATCGGTCAGGAAGATGTTGGTGTTGAACAGCTAACCACAATTGTAAGCTAAATAAATAAAAACGGCCTGTCGCATGAATTTGAGATGTACTTAAATTTCGAGGAAACGTCCATATCGTTACCTGTTTGTCCTTGCTATGCAAACTGTATGAAATACTTTTCTCATTCAAATGGCAAGTTACACATAGTAGGGCTCATTAAAGTTCTTCAGCAAAAGAACAAATATGCAAATATGAGCAGAGGAAAGTCTGACTTAAGTCTCTATTATTTATGTACATTTTAGCCCAGTTTGACATGCAAACATTTGTGATAGATTTCACACTGACAACTTTGCTGTGATTGTTGTGACACATTTAGATAGCTAGCAGAAAGTTATTGGAATGTATCACACAATTATCTGAAATATAAACCTCATTATTATCTAAGTTACACATCTGCACAGCGTTCATTTAACAAAACACATCACCTCAGCAAACCATTCATTTAAATCAGGACTAACCACATTCTCTGCTATTAAACAAAATATGCTTTGTGCTGCAGTGCAGTTGGACTCTCTCTGTGCCAGGGATGGATGTGTGCATATTAGCTTTTGATCCCTAATAGCCATGCCCTCACATTCTTTAAGCAGCAGACATTTATAAAGAGTTTCCACATATTTTTGCTGTCATTATTTTGTTTTGACTTGTGTTTCAGTAAGATACCTTATAGCACTGACCCTGCTGCGCCTGATGGTAAAGTGACAGTGATGGAATGCCTGAGTAGATTTGTGCATCTCGGTTACTTTCATTTTATTTACACACGCATGCATGTGCATACACACACACACACACTCACACACACACACTCACACACATACACACACACTTACACACACACATACACATACCCACACACTTACACACAAGTTCAATCCACTGCGAAATTTGTCAGAACTAAATCAGGTAAGAGAATATTGTGGACTCTGTTGTTTCCTTCTCTTTATACTTCACAGCACATGTCCAGCGTTATCAGGTGTGGAACGGGTTCACAGTCTCTGTCTGCATGTCCTCACAGAGGATGTGTCTTCAACAAGGCTCACATCAAGTGACCTGCAGAGATGATACCTTTAAAATGACCTTCAGATTATTTAGTAGCTTCTGCATTTCATCAGAGTTTGGAGTTTACATTGGGATTTATCTGGCAGGATTCCTCCAGCACTGAAGAATGAACTCATGGGATCACGTCTAGATGGACGTACCCAGAATGCACCAGAAGTAGTCTGTCTGCATTGATTTATAAATACTTGAAAATACTAATACTAAAATATAGCATAGTATATCAAAAAGACTCCCTTATATAGGGTTTACTGTGGGTTTTTACAAGTAATGTAGCTGCATTTGCTTTGGATCACTGCTATGAGTTGCTTAACATCCCCCTGTTTTGGTGTGTAATATGGGTAGCACTAGAGTAATGTGTGTCACTTCATGTAACTGGCAGTCTATGGGCGTTTCCAGCTCAAGGCTCTCATTACGTAAGGCTCACAAAAGGTTGGGAAGACTTGGGCTGGGTAATGTTTTCTATGGGTGAGTACCGGCACTCTATTGTGTGTGAGATAGAATTTCAGTCCCTCGGGCTTATGAAAGGTAGTAAGTACTCCAGACTGAAGGAAATTATGTCACCCTGAGCTGTGGATAGTGTCAGGATCTTTCAGAATGCAGTATGATTTGTCTTCATTTTAATACAGCTGCTTTTATCACTTCAAACACTATTCTGCTATTGCTGTTATATATTAGTATGCCATTAGTACATTAATAAGCGGCAGAGCTATAAAATAATTCTCTTTAAAGTAAACTATTGCAGAAATGCAGTATTCTGAATCGTTGTGAAATTTGACATTCCTTGCCGTTTGATGGGAGGTGATCTCTTTGTAGCTGAATGACAGTATCTATATTTGGAGGCAGCAGAAGGCTAGCTTGGCGCTGTCAGGTGTCACGACAAGAGGAGGGAGGTCTTCTGCCAGAGACCGCCGTGTGTCCCAGTCATCCTCCCGTCCTACAAAACCTGTCGGTCAGGTGCTCAAGAAGTCGAACACCGTTCATCATTGACAGTGAGGTGTAAATGTCCTGCTAACAGTGTAAACCTATGCTAACATAAAGCAGACACACTTACTGCTAACACCATGTAGCTATGCTAACCCAAAGCTGGCATACATAGTGCTAACAGTGTGAAACTATACTAACATAAAGCAGACACACATACTGCCAACACTGTATAGCTATGCTAACCTAAAGCTGACATTTATAGTGCTCACACTGTAGAGCCATTTTAACCTAAACCTCTTTTGAGTTTTTCTGCACCATTCCTCCTTGGCTTAAATGTGTGCTCAAAGAGGCCTACATCTGAGTACATCCGATGTCATCCATATTGCGTAGTTAGTATTAAAAATGTATTTAGTTAGTCCTCTGAAAGTAGAGCTGTTGCTGTCTGCACCCATGGCCAAAAATACGCATATTAATTGCTATTAGGAACCCAGTCCCGCCGCACCAGGAAAAGATAGGGGTTAAGCCGGTTAAGTGTGTTAGTCTCAGGGCTGTCTATCAGCCGGTCCTTGCCTGCCAGGGGGCCGGATGCGCAGAGTATGCGCTCAAGCTGTCGCCCTGCTGCGACGCAGGAAGCGTGTTATCGGTGCTGCGCCTGCGGAGTGGGGCTGGTCAGCACGGGAGACAGGGGGCGCATATTCAGACTGTCTCCTCCATGTTGGGGGCACGCCTGCACAGTCTGACTGGGTTCATGTGGGATTAAGGGGAAGAATACAGAAAATAATAAAAAGATCCTGGTCTTTGTATAACAGATGAGTATAATCACAGCTGTGACTACACATACACAGAAAAAGATTTTAAATCTCTCCCATGTTGCTGTGATTTAAGTTTTATATTTTTTGTACTGGGACATGTAAGCTTTGTATTCTCAGGGTCAGGGCCATTGTAGGGTCATGTGATCAGAGGTTACTCACTGAGACACCGTCCCTGCCTTTGAGCACAGGGCATGTTATCTGTAACTCGGATGCTTTAGTTTTTTCTGGGTATTGCTGAGCAGAAATTGATCCCAGAATGACATTAAGAGGCACCATTGCACCTAATTTGGGGCTGTTTGACAGCTGATCCAACACCATGTCCTCCGGTGCACAGTTCGTGCACGGCTCGACCTCATCCTCTTTCAGGTCATGCATCTTTAATGTCCCACTTCACATGTTTACCAAGGGAGAGTTACACTGGTCAGAGCCACATATTAATGACTTATTAACCATTTATAAAGATAGTTTTTTTTTTTTTACTTCCCAAGCCACCCAAAAGCATTTACAAATATAAAAACACTGTGTCATAAGACCAGTGTCCTACAAACCCAACGCACCCTCCTATCCCCCCATTACATCCTGAAGCTGTGAGGGGCAGGGACTGAGCAGAGGCCGGAGGTTCACAGACAGGAAACGTGCAAATCAGGGAGCAGGAGGTGAACAGTCAGTGTGACTGTCAGGACCCGGGCGTGTGTGACTGTCAGGACCCGGGCGTGTGTGACTGTCAGGACCCGGGCGTGTGCACAGAGCCAGCTGTGCTCTGTGTTGGGAGCTTCTGGAGGGTTCCTCAGGGTGTGATTGGCATGCACTAGCATTAGCATTGAAAACCCTGCGCTCTGTGTTTAGCATTTCCCCGCCACCTTCAGCACGCACTACTGCATCACTGAATAACCATATCACACCACTGTGATTTGAGCGTCCCTAAAGCTGAGTTTTGGTTTTTTATTCGTGGGTGAAATAGTTCAGTTTGGCATTTCTCACTCTCCGTCTTTTAAAATCTGTTGTCTTTTTAGGTTGTTTTATTAAAGCTGTAGAATTCAACGGCTCCATCCCAGAGGGCTGTTGTTGTCCATATATTTGTTATACTGTGAAAGCAGCTGGGTGTTCAGAGAGAGCTCTGCAGATCCCGCCCAGGTCTATGCCTCCTTTTAGCGGCTGTGGAGTCAACACTCCTCAGACAATCTGATTAAAATGTTGTGGATAAAACACAGACATCTGCAAAGTATCTCTGTTCTGTTATGTGTCATTAGCAGGTGGGTTCTGGTTTATGTTAGGAGAACAAGTATGGAATGGTGTATCAATTCCAGTATAGTGTCTTCATTTGTCGATTGCTGCCCCCTTGTGGTGAGAATTGAAGGACTGAACTGACTCATCTTAGTGTTTTTTTTAGCTGTGTGGTCTAGTGTAATAAAGCTGTGCACAAGGCTAGGCAGATATTGGTGTGTGATAGTTTGAGTATTTTGATGCAAAGCTCAATGGCCTGATGTCACCCAAAAACAATGTACTGTCTGCCATGGCGAATGTTCTTAGCTCTCCTGCTCAAATGAAGGGCCATTGCGTTTCCCCTTAATTTAGCCTGGCAATTTAGCCACTTTAGTCTTGTGTCACTACTCTCCACTTCATGAGTATTTATCTGGCTAAAGTCAGGATCACCTTCACCCTGCCTGGCATGTTGATGTTGGCCGTTGCACTCACATTGGAAATCAGAAAATGTGTTGATTTTAATCATGTTTGTAATATTTTGTCATACTATTAATCAATCTCTCTCCCTCTCCCCCTCTCTCTCTCTCGTTTTCCCTCCCCCTCCCCCCTCCCTCCCTCTCTCTCTCTCTCTCTCTCTCTCATTTTCCCTCCCTCCCTCTCCCCCTCTCTTCTCCCCCTCTCTCTCTCTCTCTCTCTTTTCTCTCCCTCCCTCTCTCCCTCCCTCCCTCTCCCCCTCTCTCTCTCGTTTTCCCTCCCTCCCTCTCCCCCTCTCTTCCCTCTCTCTCTCTGTCTCTCATTTTCCCTCCCTCCCCTCCCCCTCTCTTCCCCTCCTCTCTCTCCCCTCTCTCTCTCTCTCCCCTCTCTCTCTCTGTCCCTCCCTCCCTCTCCCCCTCCCCTCTCTCTCTCTGTTTTCCCTCCCCCTCCCTCTCTTCCCCTCTCTCTCTCTGTCTCTCATTTTCCCTCCCTCCCTCTCTCTCTCCCCTCTCTCTCCCTCCTCCCTCCCTCCCTCCCCCTCTCCCCCTCTCTCCCTCCCTCCCTCTCTCTCTCTCTCCCTCACTGAGCAGTTTGAGGGAACTCACAGACAGCCTTCGTTTTGCCCAGAGGTGAGCTCATCCCTGAACACTGTCCTGCTGTAACTGTGTGATGTCACTGTATTGAGTGATGTCACCACAGTGAGCTCATCCCTGAACACTGTCCTGCTGTCACTGTGTGATGTCACTGTATTGCACCACTAAGACAAGTCAGCTGTGCTGCTGCCACTGTGTGAGTGTAGACTGAAGACAAGCATGCAGCTCTGTCCTTCAGTGTCAACGTATGCTCACATAGAATGTGTTCTGTCCATGTATGTGCGTCATTGAGTTTGTGTGTGTGTGTACGCACGGGTGTGTGTGTACGTGCACGTGTGTGTTTGTTTGTGTGTGCACGTGTGTGTGTGTGTGTACGTGCACGTGTGTGTTTGTTTGTTTGTTTGTTTGTGTGTGTGTGTGTGTGTGTGTGTTTTGTTTGTGTGTGCACGTGTTAATGCCCTTGTGTGTGTGTGTGAAAGTGTAAAAAGTGTGTGTGTGTAATCTGTGTGTAAATGTGAATAATCTGTGTGTAAATGTGTGTCTCAGCTCAGTGTGTGTGTGTGTGTGTGTGTTCAAATGTGAATAATCTCAGGTCTCTTAATGTCCTTGTAGCTGCGCGTCAGAAAGTGTAAATCTCAGCTCAGTGTAAATGTGAATAATCTCAGCTCAGTGTAAATGTAAATAATCTCAGCTCAGTGTAAATGTGAATAATCTCAGCTCAGTGTAAATGTAAGTAATCTCAGCTCTGGACTAAAACAGCTTCTGTAAATGCCTTTGAGAGTACTGTAGCTCGGGCTGCAGTCAGTGCAATGCATCATGGGATTTCTGTGGTAAGATGAAAAAGTTTGGTGATTTTTGGAATAAAACATCAAACGCATCGTTAGTACCTGATCAAAGTGCTTACCTCCAGCACGTTTGTTCCCCTGGTCCCTCCGCTGTCAGTAGCATATCTGAAAGTCCTCTTTGTTAATCACTCTCCAAGCTGAAACTTTTCTCATGTTAAAATCTGAGGGACACACAGGAAGTCACTCAGTGCAGGGTCAGGAGAGCGTGGCGGTTATGGAGCAAATGCTCATGCATCATCTGGTCCAATTAGCACGCTGTCTGATCCACCCCCCACCCAACACCAATCAGCACGCTGTCTGATCCACCCCCCCCCCACCCAACACCAATCAGCACGCTGTCTGATCCAACCCCCCCCACCCAACACCAATCAGCATGCTGTCTGATCCACCCCCACCCAACACCAATCAGCACGCTGTCTGATCCACCCCCCACCCAACACCAATCAGCACGCTGTCTGATCCACCCCCACCAACACCAATCAGCACGCTGTCTGATCCCCCCCCCCGCCCAGGTGTGGCTCAGCGGGGGCGCCATGCTGTCAGGGGAGGAGATCCTGTCCAGCACACGGCAGGTGATCGCAGGCCTGGAGGCCCTGAGGGGTGAGAACCACACCCTGCTGGACAGCCTGCAGGAGGCGCTGCAGAGCCGGCCGCCCGCAGAGAACGGCAGCCTGGAGCAGGAGAAGAGCGGCATCATCCGCGAGTCTCTGGAGAGGATCGAGCTGGGCCTGGGGGAGGCGCAGGTGAGCTGGGGGCGCAGGTGAGCTGGGGGGAAGGAGGCATTGCGCAGTGAGGTGTTTAGCATTGCGCAGTGAGGTGTTTAGCTGTGAGGCGTTACGCAGTGAGGTGTTTAGCTGTGACACAGTGCACTCGCTCTAAAGCAGGTGTTTTAAATCGCACCGCCCCTCCCCAGGTGATGATGGCGCTGTCGGCCCACCTGGGCTCCCTGGAGGCGGAGAAGCAGAAGCTGCGGGCACAGGTGCGGCGGCTGTGCCAGGAGAACCAGTGGCTGCGGGACGAGCTGGCGGGGACGCAGCGCCGGCTGCAGGAGCGCGAGCAGGAGGTGGTCACGCTGGAGGAGCAGAACCGACACCTGCAGTTCATGAGCAGCATCCGCAAGTACGACCAGGAGGAGACGCCTCTGGTACGCAAACCACGTCCACCCTGCCGTCTGCGACTGCGCCTGCTTCGTCTGTCTGTGTGTCTGTCTGTGCACCCACCCTGCCGTCTGCGACTGCACCTGCTTTGTCTGTCTGTCTGTGTGTCTGTCTGTGCACCCACCCTGCCGTCTGCGACTGCACCTGCTTCGTCTGTCTGTGTGTCTGTCTGTGCGCCCACCCTGCCGTCTGCGACTGCGCCTGCTTCGTTTGTCTGTCTGTCTGTCTGTGCACCCACCCTGCCGTCTGCGACTGCACCTGCTTCGTCTGTCTGTGTGTCTGTCTGTGCGCCCACCCTGCCGTCTGCGACTGCGCCTGCTTCGTTTGTCTGTCTGTCTGTCTGTGCACCCACCCTGCCGTCTGCGACTGCACCTGCTTCGTCTGTCTGTCTGTCTGTCTGTCTGTGCACCCACCCTGCCGTCTGCGACTGCGCCTGCTTCGTCTGTCTGTGTGTCTGTCTGTGCGCCCACCCTGCTGTCTGCGACTGCGCCTGCTTCGTTTGTCTGTCTGTCTGTCTGTGCACCCACCCTGCCGTCTGCGACTGCGCCTGCTTCGTCTGTCTGTGTGTCTGTCTGTGTGTCTGTCTGTGCGTCTGTCTGTGCGCCCACCCTGCCATCTGAGACTGTGCCCTCGTCATCTGTCTGTGTGTCTGTCTGTCTGTGTCGCTGCTCCCTCTCGCCATCTTATTGGCTGTTGTCATATGCTCAGTTCCATCTCTGTCCGTCATCTCAGACTCCACCCATTACTCCAGCCCTGTAGCTCCTCCTTAACCTGATTTCACACTGAAAGCTGCTGTGGCTGTCTCCTTATGATCCACTTTTGTGGAACTCAGGTTTATGTTTTTATTTTCATATTTTGAGTGGAATTTGATTGGCATTTTTAATTGCTATGTGTTATGGTGTAAAAGTGTATGCTCTTCATAAGGGTTAAATATAGCTCTGGTGGATGATGGGTGCTGTTGGTGTGTCCTCTAACCTGTGCTGGAATCAGACCCGTGCAGGTAGTGACCGTTTTTCGCTCTCGTTCTTGTTCTTCTTGCTCAGGATGACAAAGAAACTTCTTCCACTAAGGAATCCCTGGACGATCTCTTCCCCACTGATGAAGAAGAGCAGTCACAGAGTAAGCCTGATCCAGCTACAGAGTGATTTCTGTTGTTCTTAGTGTCCATGTTCTCTTTGCCTGCTAGACTTCTACTCAGTTTCACATTTTCAGTTTCATCATATGATATTCATGCAGCGGATTTAGTCTCAGTGTTCCTGGGTCTCAGTGTTCCTGGGTCTCAGTGTTCCTGGGTCTCGGTTTTCCTGGGTCTCGGTGGTTCTGGGTCTCAGTGGTTCTGTCTCTCTCTCTCTCTCTCTCTCAGTCTCCCAGCAGCACCACAGCAGTGCAGCGGCGGCGGCCCAGCAGGGCGGGTATGAGATACCGGCCCGATTACGCACCCTCCACAACCTGGTGATCCAGTATGCCTCCCAGGGCCGGTACGAGGTAGCCGTGCCCCTGTGCAAGCAGGCCCTGGAGGACCTGGAGAAGTCCTCTGGACACAGCCACCCCGACGTGGCCACCATGCTCAACATCCTGGCCCTGGTCTACAGGTGAGGGCACACCTGTGAGGTGTACGGTCCTGAGACTGCATGTCAGCTGTACATGTTCTGTGAGACACCATTTTCTGTTTGACACCATTCTCTCCATTTCCCTCCTGCCTCCCAGGGACCAGAACAAGTACAAAGAGGCCGCCAACCTGCTGAACGACGCCCTCGCCATCCGGGAGAAGACTCTCGGCATGGACCACCCAGCGGTTAGCACCCCCGCCTCTCTGACCTCATGCACGGGTCCTCCAATCATAAAACAAACCAGCTGGGCCCTGGGGTTGTGTTTTAGCAAAGCACAGTTCTGGTGGTTGGGCAGAGTGAGAAATCAAGAGTGAGACCTTAAACAGTGCTAATACTTGTATGGTCCTGAAAAGTGAGTCTGCTGTCTGAACACACAGACAAACCCTGCTCCTGATATCTGTGTGTGCGTACACAGGTGGCAGCCACGCTGAACAACCTGGCAGTGCTGTACGGAAAGAGGGGAAAGTACAAAGAGGCAGAGCCTCTGTGCAAGAGGGCGCTGGAGATCAGAGAGAAGGTAAGGCAGAGCTGTCAGCCAATCACATCAGAGCCCCACAGTGCTACAGTGCTGATGTCACAAAGGAAGGTCTGCTGTAAAATTCAAACCATGGACCTTTCCCTCTGCACTGCACAGCAGTCATTTCTGAACAGAATTAATGAACCCCCGTTAGGGTGGAACTACACTCAGCTGTCAGTCATTGACATGTTTGAAGCAATCAAAGTTTTTTTTTTTTCTCTGCACAGCCTGCATGGTCATTGGTCCATATCATTCAGATTTTATATGGTAGCTTGTTCTGGTTTTTTGAAATCTTCTCTGGTTTTTGCTGAGCTAAAGTCTTAAATAAATCACTGGGGCAGTCTCAGGTGCAAGACGCATGTCTCAGTATCTGCTCATTTCAGACTCATGTCTCAGTATCTGCTTTCAGACCTGCTGAGCTAAAGATGAAGGTCCAAATAAATCACATTCTATCAGCTCCGCTCAGGATGATGTGGGTTTCTGTGAGCTCAGTCTCAGGTGCATGTCTGACCTCTGCTGCGCTCATGTCTCAGTATCTGCTCATTTCAGACGCATGTCTCAGTATCTGCTCATTTCAGACTCATGTCTCAGTATCTGCTAATTTCAGACTCATGTCTCAGTATCTGCTCATTTCAGACGCATGTCTCAGTATCTGCTCATTTCAGACTCATGTCTCAGTATCTGCTCATGTCTCAGTATCTGCTCATTTCAGACTCATGTCTCAGTATCTGCTCATTTCAGACGCATGTCTCAGTATCTGCTCATTTCAGACGCATGTCTCAGTATCTGCTCATTTCAGACGCATGTCTCAGTATCTGCTCATTTCAGACTCATGTCTCAGTATCTGCTCATTTCAGACGCATGTCTCAGTATCTGCTCATTTCAGACGCATGTCTCAGTATCTGCTCATTTCAGACTCATGTCCCCCTGCATATGAGAGTTTGCTAATGTATGCAAGTATGCAAATGAAGGACGTGCAATTTACATTTTAACCTGATTTTGAATGCCATTTGTGGCACTGTGTGTAGAGGGAATGCTCTCAGAGTCTGGTGTTTTTGTGGTTTTTGGGGTCGGTCCTGTTTCTGCCCCTCACATACTATCTGCCCTGCACCCCCTTCCGCCCCCTCAGGTGCTGGGCACAGACCACCCTGACGTGGCCAAGCAGCTGAATAACCTGGCGCTGCTGTGCCAGAACCAGGGGAAGTACCAGGAGGTGGAGCAGTACTACGAGCGTGCCCTGCACATCTACCAGAGCCGACTGGGCCCGGACGACGCCAACGTGGCCAAAACCAAGAACAACCTGGTGAGCAACGGGACGAGAGCTCTCACGCAAATAGACTTCTATTCTAGTGTTTACCACAGGTTTATGCCCAGGGTTTATACTAGTCTAGTCAAGCCACACAATCCTGTATATTTTAATAGAAATAAAAATAATCCAACAATAAATTAGGTTGATGTTTGTGGAATGTAAAAGTTTACTTTATTATCTGTTCATTGTGTAAACATTAGGCAAGATCCCTTAGAATTTTTGATATCTTGGAAATTCTTTTTTTTTTTTTTTTCCAAAATATAACTAGTGAATTTTAAACCTTTGAAACTGTAATTCAAAAAATGTACTTTTCCCACTCTGAAGCAACCGCAAGCTGACATGGCCATGGTTGATACAACACACAAAGTGTGCTTTGATTGGATAGAAGTCACTAACACATGCCAAACTTTTAAACTAAATGTGTGTGTGTGTGCGTGCGTGTGTGTGCGTGTGCGTGTGCGCGTGTGTGCGTGCGTGTGTGCGTGTGTGTGCGTGCGTGCGTGTGTGTGTGCGTGCGTGCGTGTGTGTGTGTGCGTGTGTGTGTGTGTGTGTGTGTGTGTGCGTGTGTGTGTGTGTGTGTGCGTGCGCATGTGCATGCGTGCGCGTGTGTGTGCGTGCGCGCGTGTGTGTGTGTGTATTCGCAGGCCTCCTGTTATCTAAAGCAGGGGAAGTACCGCCAGGCAGAGGCTCTGTATAAGGAGATTCTCACACGCGCCCATGAGAAAGAGTTTGGATCTGTAGAAGGTACGAGGAAAGTGATTCCTAAAGCTTTACTTACACCACAGCAGCACTGGTCATGTTTCAGTCATGATATCAGGTCTTATTCTAATCTCTTGCTTCTTACTATCTGAGCACAAGGTCAGTACAGCTTCTGCTGCTGGTACATTCATAAAGCCAAAGCGCACGTACAGCAAGGGAACGAAGAAAGACAAATGATATAATCTAAATTATTATATAATCATATCAGACCAAATCAGTCACAGATCTCCTCCCCTCTTCCTCTCTCCCTCCATCACTCAGGTGACGGGCGACCCATTTGGATTCACACAGAGGACGGGAGTTCTCGGCAGGTGAGTAGCTGGATATCAGACATGGGGGGGGGCACATTCCTCCCCCATTTAATCTGAAAGACACAGGAAACCACACAAGATGTCAAAGCACTCACCTGTCTCAGCCCCAGGCATGAAATAGGCCTGTTATGTAATTGGTCTATTCATACTCCTTTCCTGTCAGCCATTTCTGTTGACTCACACATTCTATCCTTACAGACACGGCCCCCGATAATTTGGATTTCATCATCTTTGTCATAAACTCAGAACGGACACGTATATTTCAGGGAAACCGAGAGCTATTAAACATGAGAAGGTTGAGACTGGAGGCAAACAGGCAGCGTCTGCTTTAGACAGCGCCATAAAATTATGACTTTTATTGTGGCCCGAAGAAATAGGGAGGTACAGTGGTTTATATTGAATCTTACTGTAAAAAACTCTGCTTCTCTCTGCTTCTGTCTGTCTTAACTGTTTTACTCTTTATGTGTTAATCCTCCGAAATGAAAAATGCAAACTAGAAAATATTGCCCAAGCACGGTAATTTATGACAAAACAATATACTGCAACATGAAATACACAATATGTCCTGGAAAAAACTCTACTCATACCATGGGGAATAATGGAAATGTCGTCTTAACTTGTTTAGCTGGTGCGTGTTACTGGCCTCCAGGCTGTGGTAGGCTGCTGTAGCAGAGTGGAGCTCCTCTTCTCTCTCACAACGGTGGTTTGTTAATAAATTTTAGAAATTTGAGATTAATGAATTTTTTTGTGGGAAGAGGTTTTTCCCCATATTGTAAAACTTTGAGAAAGTGTGTCAGTGTCTCAGTTTTGTGAAAGTGACTGTGTGAGTGGAGCTCTGGGAAGCTGGGTCTGAGTGTGTGTCCACTTGTCGCAGTGGTCAGTGTGTCCTCACTCACCCAGCAAGGCGCCCTCAGGTGTTTCTCAGGTTTCTCTCAGTCACCATGTCCAGGTGACATGCAGCGCTGTACTGGCCTTTCAGTGCCTGAGAGCGCCCCGTCTGTGCTGTGCTTTAGTGGTCATGTCCCAGCAATTATCAGACTTTACTATGATAGATGGTTTTTTTATCAGAGCCATCCTCTGGTTTTCCGTGGCTTGGTGGGGGGAAAGAGGTTAAAAGTAGGTTTGTGGTGGAGGTCACTCGGCTCTTTTGGGGTGGAGGTCACAGGGTTAAAAGTAGGTTTGGGGTGGAGGTCACCGGGCTCGTTTAGGATGGAGGTCATTGGGCCTGTTTAGGATGGAGGTCACCAGGCTCGTTTAGGATGGAGGTCATTGGGCCTGTTTAGGATGGAGGTCACCGGGCTCGTTTAGGATGGAGGTCATTGGGCCTGTTTAGGATGGAGGTCACCAGGCTCGTTTAGGATGGAGGTCATTGGGCCTGTTTAGGATGGAGGTCACCGGGCTCGTTTAGGATGGAGGTCATTGGGCCTGTTTAGGATGGAGGTCACCGGGCTCGTTTAGGATGGAGGTCATTGGGCCTGTTTAGGATGGTCACCGGGCTCGTTTAGGATGGAGGTCATTGGGCCTGTTTAAGATGGAGGTCACCGGGCTCGTTTAGGATGGAGGTCACCAGGCTCGTTTAGGATGGAGGTCATTGGGCCTGTTTAGGGTGGAGGTCACCGGGCTCGTTTAGGATGGAGGTCACCGGGCTCGTTTAGGATGGAGGTCACCGGGCCTGTTTTGGGTGGAGGTCACCGGGCCTGTTTAGGGTGGAGGTCACCGGGCTTATTTAGGGTGGAGGTCACCTGGCCTGTTTTGGGTGGAGGTCACCGGGCCTGTTTAGGGTGGAGGTCACCGGGCCTGTTTAGGGTGGAGGTCACTGGGCTCGTTTGAGGTGGAGGTCACAGGCTCGTTCTTCCTCTGCAGGACGGTTTGGGGAGCCTGAAACGCAGTGGCTCCTTCACCAAACTCAGAGAGTCCATCAGGAGGAGCAGTGAGAAGCTGGTCCGCAAGCTAAAGGGGGTGGGCACCCAGGAGAGCGCCCCCCGGACTCCAGGGTGAGTACTGCACCTGGCAGTTGCATGTGCTGTTTTGCCACAGAAATCGAGCATTTGATTCACTGTTCGGTACAGACGTGGGTTAGACATCATTCACTGGGACAGCAACTTCCCGGATAGCAAAACACATTCTAGAACATTGGGAGAGATTTTGATTACATTCCCATTTGGTTGTGTTATAAATATGATAATAAGAATTATCAAGGAAATGGGATGGATTTCCTGGACTGTCCTGGAAACCAAAGCATGTTAGCTGAGTTTATCTGCATGCTGCAGATTGCAGCAGTGTTAATTGATGTTGCTGTTTGAAGTAGACAGATAAATGCTGCCAGGCAAAACTGATTGGTTGATTTCTGCTTGTGTCATATTTTTTCACTTCTTTTGATAGGATGAAAAGAGCCAATTCCCTTAATGTGCTGAACGTGGGAGTGCGAGAGAGTCAGGATGCTTCCCAGGTAAGGAGGTCATCTGGTAGGGTCAGCACCTCGGCCCAGTTCACCTCAGAGTCGTGTCTGTGTGCGGCCTTTAACACGTCCTCCCCCCCTCCCCAGATGGCCAACACCCTGACAGAGACACGGGGTCTCAGCTCCAGCACCCAGAGTTTGGCCCGTCGAGGGTCCCTCAGCACCAGCTAACACAGCATTCCCTGACCTTTGACCTCTGACAACAGACCACTCTGTTAATCCGCACCTGACTCAGGACCTGCTCAGCGTTCCTCACTCCTCCATCCGTCCCATTCGACCAGCCCCGCCTTGGATCAGGAGACGGAGTGTGACACCCTTCCTACACCAGCAGACTCCGCCTCCAGACCCCGCCCCTATCACACAGACACGCCCATGCCCTCTGTGACTATCCACCCTGCAGTTGGTCCCCATGGAAAGACTGGCTGGTCATGTGGTAAAACTCACCAATCATTCACCACGCAGGAGCCCAATGGAGGCCATTCTTGACCAGGCTGGGTGCAGCTCTGGCTGCGTGGGTGTGTGGAGCACCTGCAGGGTGTGTTGGGTTTTTGCCATAATTCTTTTGGCTCCTCCAATTACTCATTTGGCTCTTGTAAGAACATTCCAGAAAGAAATATATAAAATAAGAAAGATCATAAGGATCTGATGTAGGATACATCCCTTTAAACCTTTTTCTAAACCATAAGTGGAACTTAGAAAGTAAAGACAATCCAGTAAGATTTCACATGTTTTTGAGACATGTTTTCATACTTCTTACCAATGATGGGCTAGCAAGTCCAAGCTATGTTTAGGGAATGCTGTGTATGAAAATAATGAAAAATCATTTGATTTTTAAATGTTAATCTAACAGTGCACATACAAGCACTACACATTTTAATGTGTAAAGTTAACTGACAAAATTGCACTACCTTTTAAACACCAAGCTGAAGGCATGAAATAAGCATTCCAGTTTTATATTTTAATGTAATTGGATAAAGTTTTGTGATAAGTGAAACTTATCCACCCAATCCTGAATTCAGTTAAATGTTCCTAACTGACTAACCTCCTGGCTGACTATTCAGGTCCCACAAGTAGCTTACAGAGATAAGTGTATCTCAGAACTGTCTCCTGTTTTAATGTAGAATGGAAGGCATGACAAGTGATGAGTGTTTTGTATGTACTCTGCACTAGTGCAGCATTAGACTAATACAGTACTGCCTTAAAAACATTGCTTAATGTAAATGTATACATCGGCTTCATAGGCACTTTTAAAGGCTTCCGTTAAATGTTTTTGAGTTTAATCTACAGTTTATTTCCTTTAGTTTGTTATATTCTATTTAACTCTGACCAGCTTCACTGCCCTCAAGGGCCTTCAGCAGTGAAAGAACGTATATGATATTTCTTAATATAGCGTTCATGTTGGGCCTGAAAATTGGACCTTGTTTTAGTTTTCCCTCGTAAATCTGGTACAAATGATCACTTCTCCTGTGATACAGATTCGGTGACAGAGTTATTGGAATAGTCTCACAGTTATGGTGTTTCACAGGTATGAGCAGAAGTGCAGGCTTTTTGTGCAACTTTCGTGCATAAAACTTTTATTAGCTACAGGTTATGGGTGCAGCCAGATATTTTAACAGTGGCCTCATGAACTGGATGTTTTCTCACATTGTTTAGAGAAACGCAGGCACCTGCGTTGGCAAACTGCTGCTTGCCCTTAACGGCATCATTCCATCGGTCCTTTATGTTATGTCTGTTCTTGATAGAATGTGGAAAATTGTCTTGGACTTTGTAACTTAATTTTTTTTATTAAGTTTTATGAACTTCACTTCAAAAGAATTCTCATGCTTTTGCGTAATCTGTCCAAACCTGCAGGTTTTTAGTGATGTGAATCACTGATTTACTTTGCTTGCATGTCAAAATGTTCTTTGGAATGGAGCTTTTTCTAACTACAAAAATAATACACTTTGATATTGTTGTTTTTTATGTTCATGTTCAACTGATACAGGATTAGAGTAGATGTGTTTTTTTTAACTGGTTTGTTTTTGTACTCTACAGCCATTAGTTCATTTCATTTCTGCGATGACTGTTTTACAATGTACATTTTCCAGGTGAAGAATAGAGCCAGAAGCTACTCATTTCACTTAAGCACACAATAGCATAGAGCATTAGGAATGTAACAGGAAAGGTTGGGGTAGCATTTTTATAACCTTATGGTACTTAATCGAGTCGCTGCAGTGAAGGTCCGTCCATCATATCGGTGTATCACTGAAAATGTCAGGTTAACCCAGCGAACACAGTGTGTTCTCACAACTCCAGGGAAGGTTTCAATTAGTTTCCCGGTTTGGTTGTAAAAGAATGTGATTTTAAATGGAAACATTCCCAAACAATCTTGGAGCGTTCTACTGTACAAGTGCTGCAGGAAGATTCCAAAAATTGGAAAATGTACACAGACACTGGGAATGTTCTGGAAAACCAAAAATTGTTTGCTGGGTGTTGTCTGTTTTCCAGTAAAAGGCATCCTCATTAAGTGGACAGCAGGTGAGTATGCTGCAAATGGAAGGCCATCAATGCAGCCACAGCACACAGCAGTAATGTTTATGTAACGCCAGCCTAATGCTAACTCACAGCAGTAATGTGTAATGGATGTAGCCCAATGCTAACTCCTCTGAGACCAGCTTCATGGCCAAACAGACTTCACCCCATGCCCTTCCGCGCCTCTGTCTCACCATTCCTGCTCAGATGTAGATGCTTCATGTGAGATTTTGGGTATGAACGTCTGCCTTGCTATGCTTTGCTCGGGATTTCAAAAACATCTGACATTTGTAAACCCCCAACTCTTTTCATTGGTTCCCCCATTCATTCCTAATCAATTTGCATTTAAAAAAAAAAATGTCACTGGTTATATCACCTTTTAGCTTTGGATGACAAAAACATCTCCCTCTCAATCTTATCGAACCCATATGTTCCATTCCAGCCATTCTAATGAGACGCACTGAAACACTTTTATCAAGAATGGGAACAGTGTGTTGCTGGGATACCTGTCTGTGACCGCTTCGGTTCTGTTAGCTACTGTACGCACAAGGTCAGGAAACTAGCTATAGCTCTTCATGCTGTCTATATTATAAGATGTTTGTGTGCGGTAAATTATATTTATAAGAGAATTAATGCAGGAATTTGAAATAAAGTATAGCTGTCATAAAAAATTGCATGGCTGGTGTTTCTTTTCTACTGTGTGGCACTAATGCCAAAGGTTTGATTAAACCTCACTTCATTTCAGCTCCCAACCCCAGCAGAGGGGCGGGGCAACTGAGGCACAACATCCCAACCCCAGCAGAGGCAGGAGAAAAGAACAATAAAAATGGAAAACTTTAATTCCTACTGCTTCAGTAGGTCAGCAAATATACACAAAGGTCTCAATCAAAATGGCATATGCTTCAGTGTAAAAATGCCAAAGGTCTCTCAAAGCATGTACAGTGTTCAAGTTTCCAAGCGACAAAGGGCCACAGGCCGTGAACATGAGCGACGCCCTGCAGGCCACGGGCGTAAGGCAGACATAGCCTGCACTAAAGGGACTCTGCAGGGGCAGAGACGGGCGTGGCCTCGGGGGCGGTGACAGAAAGCTGGGCCGTGCCGGGCGTGGCCTCGGGGTGGTGATGGAAAGCTGGGCCATGCCGGGCGTGGTCTCAGACCTGGTGGGCGATCTGGGCGATCTTCTGCAGCATGTCCTCTGACTGCAGCTGGTCCAGAGTGAGCAGAGAGAGACCCAGCTGGTCCTCCTGCAGGGACACAAAGCACCAGCGGTGGGCTCACATGGAAGCACATTACAGTGGTCATGATAGGGTGGGGAGGGTTTGGGGGGGCACCTACCCTCCTGAAGGGCTGGGCCATCTGTCTGAGGAAGTGCTTGGACAGCTGCACGGTCTCGTCTATGGTGAGGTTCAGGCTCCCATCGCTGATGTGCTCCTGGATCCAGCGCGGCAGCTTGCCTCTCTTATCCGCGCGCGCATACCGCTGTGAGGGGAGGGGCAGGGACACGCGTCACGCCGGGGGCGGCCTGCAGGTGGCCTCGCTGAGTAACACAGCATGGCGCTCACCTTATCCGCGAAGATCATCAAGCCGTAGTCCGTCTTTCCGCGGATAGCCCGTCCCACGCACTGCGCGGCGTGACGCATGGCGTCGAACGTCAGGAAGTCGTTCTCGCGGATCTGGAACTGGTCCCGCAGGTACTCCAGACGGGCCTGGTGGAGAGGGGAGCGGGGGGGAGGGAGTGAGCATCATCTGCACAGCTGTGTGAGGGACGGGTCCCTCACTGAGAGAGAACTGTGCCAGACCACTACCACTAGCACTGAGTGACAGGTGCCGATTACAGTGAAAGTGTGATCATTGAAGTGATGTCTGTACTGACCTTGAGGATGCGGCTCTGAGTGTACACATAGGGCACTCCAAACATGATCACAGCGCGTCCGTAGTGATGCACTGACACACAGAGTTTTTAATGTTAGTATTATACACATTTTATCATTACCATTAATACCCAGGTTACTATAATCATAAACGTTGTAAAATCCACTATGTTTTGGATACTGCTTTAGTCACATTTGAAGCTCTGGGCAGTCACGCTCACTGAAAGCAAACTGAACTGAAAAGAAGAGCAACTGAGTAACCAAAAGAGGAAAAAAGATATGTTACTCCAGTGAGATGGCTACCACTTCCTGTGATCTAAATAAAGATATTTTATTCCAATGACAGCGTAGCACTTCCTGTGATCTGACTCACCAAAGTCAATTCCTTCGGATACCTTCCCCCGAGCAACTGACAACAGAATGGCCCCACGACCGTTCTCACAAGCCTGTGGAGACAAAGCAAAGACAATGGGTGTGTGAGTGACTGTGTGTGTGTGAGTGAGCGTGTTAGCTGTTTTTCTCTGCTCTAATATTCCAGCGCTGTATACTCTGGGGCAGGGCTAACACACAGAGAATGCCCCCTCACCTCCTGGTACTTCTCCAGGGCCATGCTGGTCTCGGCCGCGTCCGGCGTCTCGATGAAGATCAGCTTGTTCCTCTGAATGTTCTCCAGGATCCCCTGCAGCGCACGCGCCCAGATCACAACCAATGACAGACAGTTAATCACGCCACCCAAACGTGAGCAGGGGGACAGTCCAGTACTAAAACAGCCTGTACAGTTTTGTTCTGCAGATTTATCTGTGCTGCCCTTGGCCCTGATGCACCCCAGCTCTGTGCTGCCCTTGGCCCTGGCACCCCCAGCTCTGTGCTGCCCTTGGCCCTGGCACCCCCAGCTCTGCGCTGCCCTTGGCCCTGGCACCCCCAGCTCTGTGCTGCCCTTGGCCCTGGCACCCCCAGCTCTGCGCTGCCCTTGGCCCTGGCATCTCCAGCTCTGTGCTGCCCTTGGCCCTGGCACCCCCAGCTCTGTGCTGCCCTTGGCCCTGGCACCCCAGCTCTGTGCTGCCCTTGGCCCTGGCATCTCCAGCTCTGTGCTGCCCTTGGCCCTGGCACCCCCAGCTCTGTGCTGCCCTTGGCCCTGGCATCCCCAGCTCTGTGCTGCCCTTGGCCCTGGCACCCCCAGCTCTGTGCTGCCCTTGGCCCTGGCACCCCAGCACCTAGGAGACCATCACAGCTGCCACAGGCAAACCACAAGCACATCTGGAACATTTTCCCCCACCTCAGTGTAGACAGCCACAACTCAGACCGTTTCATCAAGATCAGTACATCTCGTTACTGAATGTCAACATTCTCAGGCCATGAACAAAACATCCTGGGCTATCCACAGTGCTGACTGATACAGACTCACTTCACAGATGACACTTTGTATCTTAGTGTAACACTACCCTATTTAAGAGGACATCCTGGACTGATGATAACAGCTGGTTCAGCCATAAGCAAAGAATTAAAATTGAATAAGCCTATGATTAAGGTGTAAAAATACACATACAGTATATACAGTATTTGTTTTTAAATTCAGAGCAGAGAGAAAACAACCACATAGTTTCAATGCTCCCTAACAAATCATAACATACCTGCATTTAAAATCACCCAACACAGACATTCACTTGCTAATTCAGAAAATGGCAATTTTAACATTACTGTATGTGTGGGAGAAAAATCCTGCCACTAACTGCAGGCGATACAGCGCAGCTAAACGCAGACATAAACACTTTACACTGAAGCTGCAGTTCTTACACATAAATCAAGTTTGACTTCTTAGGGACCATTCTATAAACTCCATATATGTGGTTTAAACAACCAAAGCATAGTTACCACACTCTTTTACACATTTATTTAAAAAAATGACAAAACTGAATCTTCCTAGGAGCCACTGTAAATACTCTGTCTCTATGGTCTGAAGGTGAAAGAATGTCCATCTCTTTCCTAGCGGTCACCTGTACGTACACACCTGCTCATACCAGGACGCCACGATGTTCTCCATGTACACGTAGCTGGTGAAGAACGCCACGATGCCGTCAGGCACGATGGCGGACAGCTCCAACAGCAGGTTGCCATAGTTACGAATGACCGCTGAAAGACAGTCCCGAAAGACGGCACAAAAACACGTCACATTTTCCCTTTTTTTGGGGAACGTGGAAATGGATAGTTGGATATAGATACTTGCTTGATTTTTCCAAACGATAACCAGAGCTAATGTCCCAAACCATATGTGAAACCATATCTCTGTGCAGTTCAGTTTGCCATTAAGAGGAATAAAATGCCTCCCAACCAAAATGTGCAATATATGCTGGCCTGAAAGGATTTAACTGACACTCACCGAAATCCTCCCTCGTCTCAAACTTGGAGCTGATCGCCACCTGATCGTTCCCTCGGCCCACGATCTGCAGAGGAAGGGGTGTGCTTTACATGGGCACTTTAAGATGGCCTTGTGATTTCTGTTCTCCTAATGATGTCACCTGGGAGGGCTGCCATGGAAACTCACCAGAGGGCACAGGCAGGTGCGCGCCAGCGTCATGGTGAAGGACGCCATGGTAACCGGGCGGAAGTCCAGAATCCGGGGATAAATATCCAGAGGTGAGAGAGTCTGTGGAGTGAGGCGGAGCTACATGATCATGTGACCCCATGACCACAGACGGTAAGCGGAAATATCTGCTGGGCCTGGCCGATACAGCGATTTACAAGGAGCAAAATAAACACATTACCAATATATCTGCCACTACTAATTTGTGTGTTAACATAAAATATGAAAAACATAAAAAACCTTTTTTTTTTTTTTTTTTTTTTTTTTTTTACCATGGATCCCTCCAAACAAAAAGACAAATATGACAAGGAAGTCATACTGCTATCTTCATAAATAACACCCACTAATTACACATATGGCAACAGTCTTCCTGTGTTTTATAGGTGCAGTACATGGGAAACTTCCACCCACACATCTGTAACAGGCCAATATCAGATGATCGTATCTGTGTCCAGTGTAGGCCGCTGTGGAGCCCACTGTGAGCATGAGAGCCACTGCAGATGGAGCAAAGCGCAGCTCAGGGTGTGAGTGACCAGCGATCAGTGATTAGCAGGAAGAGCTGCCTGTTAATCCGCACAGAGAGAGAGAGAGAGAGAGAGAGAGAGAGAGAGAGAGAGAGAGAGAGAGAGATTACCCCCGAAGTGATGACCACAGACTGGAAGCGCTCAAACACAGGCTTGATGGCGATGGAGGGATCCATGCAGCTGCAGAGAGAGAGAGAGAGAGAGGGGGACGGAGGGAGGGAGGGAGATTACACAGGATGCATAATCAATCACAGAAAAAAGTGACTGAATGATGCAACAACAGAAAAACAAAATGGTGGTCCCCCAGTCAGTGGGATGAGCCATCACCGCAGGAAATATCAACAGAGATTCAGGAATGAAGTTAATGTGCAGTGCTGTAAGGGGCATCTATTCTCATTACCACACAGCAGCCCACAGTGAGAGCCTGAGGACCAGACACTGATCCCAGGTCAGCCGGGATAAATTAGGGCTCACCTGAAGTGCAGCACTGGATTAGCGATGGTTGGAGTCTTATCCTCAAAAGGCTCAATGATAATGGTGAAGCCTGAGGGAGCAGAGAGGGGACACAATAAGCCCAAACTCACAAGCAAAGCGTTTAAACGCAGCGCAAAACAGGGAGAAGGGTGCGACAGCACAGCCAGACAAGTGTCAAAAAAACACCATATAAAATAATGGGGAACTGGGGTGGGAACTCAGAGGCTGGAAGTTTAATTCCCAAGTGGGTCGCTGATGATGTCATGTTGCGAAAGGCATTTCAGCTGGATTACCTCTGTAAATGTTGAGATTAATCGTAAAAGTTACTGTGGATGATGTCACTGGCTAAATGCCTGAATGCAGTGAAGCGCAATGCAAACTCAGCTCACCTTTGCTGTATGTGCTGACCAGGGTGGCGAAGTTCGAGATAAGGGTGATGGCAGAGAAATCCGCGATGTCCGCAATCTCCAGGGTCCTCAACAGCGATCGTAGCCTCTCTGCACAGAACCTGTGCAGAAACAGGAAGAGCACAGTCAGTGGCACATTACATCACTTCCTGGGAGGAGCCTACATGCAAAATGTTCAGTTACACAATGCAGCAGAATTTCATGTTATAGTTCATGTTAGCTGCTAGCTAACAAGCCAACTCTTTCTCTTTAGGCTCCTGTAGTAGGTGAGTCTGGGGGCCGGGGGGTCTTACCTGAGCGGCTTGCGGTCGATGCACACCTTCTCGAAGATGTCTTTGAGGAACTGCGGCGCACTCTCTTGGACGACGTGATGGATCCTCAGACGGGATTTCAGATACTCCAGAAAGCGTTTCATAAACCCCACAAAGTGCTCCGCCGTCCGGATGCTCCCCGGCACGGCCTCTGAGAAAGAGAGAGGGAGAGGAGAGGGAGAGAGGGAGGGAGAGGAGAGGGGGAGGAGGGAGAGAGGGAGAGAGGGAGGGAGGGAGGGAGAGGGAGAGAGAGGGGGAGGGGAGGAGGGAGGGAGGGAGGGAGGGGAGGGAGGGAGGGAGGGAGGGAGGGAGGGAGGAGGGAGAGGGAGAGAGGGAGAGAGGGGGAGGGGGGGGAGAGGGGAGGGGATGGGGAGGGGGAGAGGGAGGGAGAGAGGAGGGGAGAGGGGGAGGGAAAGGGGGAGAAAGAAAGAGAAGAGGGAAAGGGGGAGAAAGAAAGAGAGAAAGAGGAGCAACCAAGTAGAGTAGAAGAAAGGGAGGGAGGAAGAGCAGCTCGGTATGATTAGGATTTGGCACTACAGAAAGTGAACGCTCATAACACACATTTAAAGATCGGTTAAAAGACAGAAACAGTGCTGTGACTGTGACCATGTGTAGAGTGGGACTTACCTTGGAGAATTTCATCAGGTAACACAGGATTGGACAGGTAGATATCGGTTTCCCGAGCAACGTTAGCCTCCTTCAGGCCCTCCACCAGCCTCCTGTACTCCTCTTTCAGTCTGGCAGCGTCGGTCTCCTTTATGCTGAGAACCAAAAGCACATGCATTTTATAAAGTGGCAAATTATTCCCTATAAAAAGGCTACACTACACCCTAACTGTTTGATTTCCCAGGCCATTACTGAAAACAGACAACTGAGTTGGGCCGACATAACCAAATGAAGTTTTAAAAAAAATTAAATAAAATAATTGGCTGATCACTGCAGGTCCAGTTAGAGCGACCAACTGCAGGAAGAGCGGAAATGGAAGATCCCATGTCTTTACTTCTGAATGGTGTTCTGCAGGGTGTCCATGTTGGCCTGACTGCGGTCCAGAGTCCGCCTGGTGATGTTCACACTCATGGAGTCGATGCAAACATTGTCTGCAGAGAAAAGCACACACCATCAGGACATGAGTGCACTGCTCAACTTTACCCTGAAATATTACTGAGGATCAGCTTTGCTCTACTAGGATGTTACTTTTTACAGTGCCCCATCCACGATCCACATTCAATTAGGCAGCTTTTAATTATTATAAATCTGGGAGTTACTATGGGAACAGATCGATTTTAGTGTCACTGTTTTACTGTACCGTCATGTTTAATGCCTTTTGTATTTATACTAAAGCAAGCTGTTTTCATGGCTCGGTGAAACAGAGATGACAATCGCAATGGAACTTTCTGCTGGATAAAAACAAACAGCACCACTGGTGTGTCAAACCCTCTTCGGGGGCGTAGCAGGGCGGGGCGGGGGGTAGAGAGTTCCCTCACCAATGTTGTGCGCCTCATCAAAAACCACCACAGATTTTTTGGCCAGCTCTTTGGAGACCAGGTCTGCGATCTTCGGGTCGAGGAGGTAGTGGTAACTGTAGACTACTATGTTAGCGTGGAGTATCTGTACAGGAAGAGGAGTACAGAGAAAGGATTAGAGCTTAAGAGGACAGAGTTACAGATGACACCACAAACCTCCCATATCACAATACATTTCAATGTGTCCTTATCAGGCTCAATTGCCTGCTTCACAAACACCACAGACACATTTACAAGACTTACATTGAGATAGCTTTGTGAGAGCCTCTCTTTTACTAGGGAGCTAGTAGCACAGGTGAGTGCGGCATGCGTGTGCACCTTACCGAATACCGCGCCAGGTAATATGGACACCAGCCTTTCCTCCGGCCGAACGTCTTCAGATCGTCCAGGTTGTAGATCCCTGAGGGGATGGGGACCTGCCGGCCGAGGGCGTCAAACCCCTGGGGGTGGAGCCAGAGAGTGAGGGGGCAGGGCCAGAGGAGGAGGGGCGGAGTCAGAGGGTGAGGGGGTGGAGACAGAGGAGGAGGGGCAGAGCCAGAGGGTGAGGGGTGGAGACAGAGGAGGAGGAGCGGAGCCAGAGGGTGAGGGGGTGGAGACAGCGGAGGAGGGGCAGAGCCAGAGGATGAGGGGGTGGAGACAGAGGAGGAGCGGAGCCAGAGGGTGAGGGGGTGGAGACAGAGGAGGAGGGCAATGTGAACAACAGAGTGTCCAGTGCTGCTGTCTAACAGACACACAGAGAACAAGAGCTGAGTGTGACTGGAGTACACATGAAGATGAGGACACTCCAAAGCAGGGTGGATTGTGGAAGGTGCTTATTTTCTTCTGAAGTCCTCCACATTGTAACAATGTCATGTAAATATGATATATGTGTTTACAGTGAAGAGACACATTTTTAAACACAGAGAGCAGTGAAAACCTCAGGCATTTTAAAACCAAACACACAAACTGAACACAGACATTTGCACTTCATGAAGTACACGGGTTTGTTTGTTCTCTCTTTCATCCCCACCCCCTCCTCCCTCCCTCCCCTTTCTCTCTCTGCCCGCCTCTCTCTGACTGGCCTCACCTCATAGAAGCTGCAGACGGGCACGCTGGGGTTGCTATGGTGCTGGGCGCGGATGTAGGAGGCAGTCAGACTGTGGCACTTCCCGTCCACCTCCTTCCCGAAACGCAGGGAGCTCACCTGGAAAAGCAACCTGCTCAGAATCTGCAGGGCGCAGCGCTTTCGTTCACATATTCTCCCCAAAAAACTCCATGGGATGTCCCTGGGGGGTCAGTGATTTTTGGGGTGCTGGGAGGGTGTGTGCAGCTGAAGCACTCACCCCCCCATCACAGTGCTGCACCCCAAAATCTGGGCATGATGGGGGAGTTAGGAAGTGGCGACTAAAGACCAGCTAATTTATGACATGTTGCTGTATATGTTAGTGCTGAAATACTTGTTAGATGCAGTGTTAAGTAATGTAATGTAATGTAATATAATGTAGTGGAATGTGTTGCACTGTTTTAATGTGTCTGTTGTCCCTCTGGCCAGGCTTCACATGTAAGAGTCTGTGAACCTCAATGGGGCCTGCTGTTTGACTGAAGACCTAAATAAAGATTTAATAAGGATGTTCTTAAAATCCTCTCAGACTGCTAACCCAGACAGTGAATATCGTTCCACACAGGAAGGCCTACCTCAGGGTGCACACACAGGTTTTTGCGGGAGGACAGGGCCAGCGCCAGGAAGTTGCTCTCCTCCCCCGTCTCCTTCGCATAGAACTCCATCAGTTTCCTCAGCTCCTCCACAACCTCAAACAGGAAATAAGAGTGTCACACGGCTCCTGCCCAAGCATGCACCCAGGGGCGGCCAAAACCATTCCCAGGGGTGCTTTGGTGCTTTCCTTTAAATCTGCAGCCATTTTAGGCCCCAGAAACAAAGTGTGCAGACTCTTAAGCCAATCAGGGCTGAGGGACAATAAAAGCCCAAATACACACCAGTGCTCCCAGACTGGATCAGTACACTCCTGTATCAGAGAATATCATCGTCACTGACCAGAGGACTGCCAGCGCTCTGTCCAGCTGGGGGCTTGAGTTTGGGGGCCTGACCCAGCACTCAAACACCTGACCCAGCCAAATGAAGCCCTGATTGTCTGACTGACTGAGTGAAATGTTTTAGTGCTGGCCTGGAAGAAAAGCCCATAACCAATAAAATCTGTCTGTGGCAGTGAGGAGCGGGGGCGGGGCGGGGGGGAGGGGGGGGAAAAACCCATCCAAACAGCACTCACCTTTTCGATCTCGGGCACTGTGCGAGAGCAGTAGATCAGCTTGGTCACCTCCAGGGGATAAGCCTGGGAGGAATGAGAGAAGGAGGGGTGTTACAGGCCATTCCACCTCACTACTGACAGCCGAGCATGGAGAACAGGGCGGACACATCCTTCAGTGAGACAAAATGCGGCCGAGCTCACCCGCTGATAGGCAACGATGAGAGAGAGAAGCGAAATGGTTTTCCCTGTTCCAGAAGGCATCTCCAGCACTCCATGTCCCTAAAAGATCAGACACAGATACAGCAGGCAATTCTGCATGTCTATCATGTGCAAAACTGAAACAACAGAATCTGTCAAATCTCTGCCAAGGAGATCAAGGAGATCAGAATCCAGTTCTGGAGGAGCTGCAGTATCTGCTGGTTTCCAGAATGTTTCAACACTTAAGTATTTATAATTACTCGCAGATGGAATGGAGGGTCAACACTCTTTGTTTCCGAGGCCTCGATTAGCAACTAATTCAAGGGAAATTGCAAAAAAAAAAAATCACCATGTAGGTATCGTGGCCCTCCAGGACTGGAGATTGACAACCATAGATATCTGCTGGAAATATATATTTAAAACATGACTCCACTGTACAGGAGGCCGTTTCTTTAAAACAACATCCTTAAAGACCTTCACCACGTAAGAGCCACCGTGTTTTACCTTAGCATCCAGGGTCCTCTTCAGTTCCAGCATGTAGGAGTACTGCTCCGGGTAAATATAATCATACGGGAAATAAACCAGCAGACCGTCGATGTTCAGCCTGAAAACAGACAGACATTTTATGGCGACACTCTATTTGGGTTACTCCTTAACAATGTCAACTCCGCAAAAAACATCGCTGCTTGAGCTAATAACTAGCGGCTAGCAGACTTTCAAGTCAAGTAAGTACAGAATATCCGTTAGCATGTAAACCACCAGCACTGTTTCACCGCAGTTTTGGGTCTTAGCTTGTTAGCTAGCTAACTTTAGTTTGCAAGCTTCATACTTCATTGTTCCTAATGATGATGTCTTCACGGCCAACCTCTTCTCTGGTGTATAATTCGCTACTGGTTCTTTCTTTTGGGACTACAATCTGGCAACGGGAAGGAAAAAAAAACAAAATTCAAAAAAAAACTAAACAGTTTGAGTTTTCTGTGTCTTTTCCCATGTCTTGTCTGATACACATTAGAAAACCTTCAATTTCGTAAGGTCCCTCCTCCTGTTCCCTCTGATTGGTTGTTGAATTTTCACCGGTTAGATAGATGACTTTGAATGGGTAGTTTACGTGTCAGTTTCTCAAATCAGGGGAAGTTCTAAATCTTTAGTTCCGGGCACGTTTTGCACAAAACGCTGAATCGGAATAAGTTTTTCACATCCTAATGTAATACTACACAAGTAGTTATGAATTTTAATGCTGATTCAGGATCAGAACGGGTTGACAGGTTCAGCTACAGCATGTCTGCTGTAAATTACGGAAATATAGACGGAAATAATCAAACCCTGAAAAGGCTAAATAATCGGAGGTAGGATTCCCGAACGGAATAGAGATACCCTGCGAATACAGTATAAGGGCAATAAGTTGTAAAATGTATGTTTAACAATACTTAACTAACGTAAACGGATACCAGCAATTCAGGATTTAATATCTATTTGGATATTACAAATATCTAACATAATATTTTGCGTTTGATCATTTATCATTTCCATTTATCAATTACATGTGTACACCGCTGGTACTCCCAACCTCGGTTTATGATAGATTACTGCAGCTAAACGGGAGGCAAATTAAATTGATTGGTGCCAATGTAAACCAGCTGAGCCTGGTTTTGATCACCTCCTGGCCGTAGCAGGAGAAATCTGAACAAGAGTTAGGTTTCTGGACTAATTTCTTCAGTTTTATAGGATATCCCTTCTCGGAAGTTATGAAATCTAACCTCCTGGTTTGGTTTGTACGTTGTGGCAGGAATGTAAAAATACTCTCAACATGAGCATTAAGAAAAGGGGAGAGAAACTCTTCCACACACTATGGCCTTACCAGTCTTTGACCTCACCAATCCTTTCTCTGCTTAGTTTTCTGAGAAGGGAACATTTGACTGAAAGATAAAGACATTTTTGAGAATCACTTCAAAGGAAGTAAAATGGACTACATTACCATTTACATCCCTGTGGTGTGGCATACACAGTGGTTTGGTGTCTCATAGATGCACTCACCTGTGATTTTGGCTAGATTCATCTGGTCACTTTACACCCAACTCGCGTGAGCCAACGTGGTTATATCATTTTAGCACAAAGGCAAAGTGTTTATTTTAGGGGGACGAGGGAGCATTACTACATTCCAAAAATGTGCATCGTGAGTTTCTGGGAAACTGAAATAACACAGACACAGCAACATTTTCACATTCACATTTATTTCATTTATTGTAACACAAAAACATTAAGTTGAAGCCTATATGAATATAACAACGCAGCTAGAGACAAGAATTATTACCATTGGCTACTAGGACAGACCGGATTAGTTGCTGAGCAGAGGAACATGGTGCTATTTGTTATTTTTGAAACGGAGTACTTGCGTATGACCATAAATCTCTCAACGGCAACAAAGTTGACTACCTTTTTCTGACCACTACACCATACCTCAACATTCTCTTAAGTCATACCACTCTTAATTTCACATACCCAAGGCTAATTCTAACTTCCCCTAACTTCCAAAATTTCACTTTTGCTACATCAAAGCTCACATTGCCTATTATCCAGCAAATGTCACATTCTTGTATCTACCACTAGGTGGTGCTCTAATCAGGATATGTGAAATTGGTTTGTGGCTATACACTTCCTGCAACAAAGATATGTAACTGTACAGTTTCATGAAATAAATATATAAAACATTCACATGTTGGCTTTTTTGCAAACTGGAAACTGCAGTCAAGATGTCTCCAGGGAAAACTACAGGAACATCATCATATATGAATATTGTGAACATTTAACTCAACACTTCACTTGTGTTATGAAGGATTGGAGCAGTAAAACACATATCCTCAACAGAATTTCACCTTTTCACTTCAACAAAACGAATGAAAGCAAAGTCATGTTCTTCTGGAGACTGATGGAGTGCGGCTGCTGTTGTTTGCAGGTGTAAGCACTGCAGTCAGACACGCTGAAGTTGCTGTGTGTGATCCGTATTCTCAGAGTCCTCTCTCCGGGGCTGCAGCGCTACCACAGTCATGTCCTTCAGCTCACTCTTATTGTTTTCTTTGCCAGAAGCACAAATGCATTTGGGAGGGGGTGAGGGGGAGTCTTGTTAGTGTCTGAGTTCAGGGTCCAGGCCCCCCCACAGCGCCTCTCACAGCTCGCAGCCCTCTGGCACGGTCTTGTAGCGGTCCATGATCCTCAACACGTCCTCCAGGATGGAGGGGCCCAGGTCCAGGTCCAGGCCCAGGAAGGACTCGGACCGGGGCACTCCGGCGAGTCGCTGCGGTCGCTGCGCAGGTCCTCGTTGCTCAGGCCCGCGTCCGAGTCCAGGCTCAGGCCGCGCCGGGGGTCCAGCGGCGGGCAGCCATCCAGCATGGAGTCGTCGGAGGAGGCCTCGGAGAAGGAGCCGGAGCAGGGCACGAGGTGCGGGAAGGCCGGGATGGAGGTGGAGAAGGCAAAGTCATGACAGGGCTCGCCGTACTGGACGCCTGCCTCGCAGACCGACATGGAGCGCTGCTGGGGCTGCTGGGAGGGGGGCGGGGTCTCCTCTAGGTGGAGGCGCGGCGGTTTGGGCGGCGCCTGCTCGGGTGCCATGAAGGTGGGCATGGAGATGGTGTTCTTGAGCAGGGTGGCGTTGTGGGGGGCATGGCGGTGGTGCAAGTAAGGGGGCTCGGCGGGGTAGGTCTGGTCCAGCCGACGCTCCATGCTGTGGGAACGAGAATGGGGCCGGCTCAGGGCCGGCAGCATGTCCAGCTTGCCCTGCAGAAAGCCCACGTCCCCGAACATGTCGCCCTCGCCCTCCGGCCCCACGTGGGCGCTGTGGCGCACGTCGCCCAGCGGGGGGCTGATCATATCGCTCGACAACACGTCCCTCAGCTTCAGCTTCTTGCCCCGCTTCGGCGTGGACGTCTTCAGGTACATGGGCGTCTTGGCCGGCATTCTGTTACCCAGAATTCAGTGCTGTAGGTGGCACAGGCTCTGCAATTTGTCTGTAACAGGGTGGGGGGGTTAGGAGATATGCGCACACGGTCTGCGCATCAGCCGGGTGTCCAGCCGCTCCCCCTCAGGGTGAAGCTAGAGGGCGATATTAAGGAGGGAGGCTCTGTTCTCCCCTCTGGCTTGTCTCACGATAAGCTGCTTAACTGCCAGCTCGACAGGTGTGCAGTCCGCTGAGAGAGAGACCTTGACCTTCAGATCAACACTCTCTCACAAAGACAGCATCTTGTGTAGGTGAGACTTCTGTGTCTCACAGCTGTGTAACTGCGTTTCTCCCACCCTTCAGCTGCCGCCCAGGATCCAAGGCAGGGACTGGGGGTCCCAGAGATCTGTAAGAACAAACAAGAAGAAATGAGGGCCCATAGCCTGAGTCAGAAGGACACACATACACAGGAAAATGGCCAAAAATGAAGTGAGCAAGACTTCAGGGAAACCTTCTGAGAGAGCTGTGTGTCTCTCCGCTCTTTTGCGAGATGACGAGCCCCATTTTGGGGGGAGGAGTGGGGTGTTCCGAGTGAGTCACTCGCTGAATAACACTTTGTGAGGAATTCCTTGCGCATTCCAGCAGCTATTTGCTCAATTTTGGTGCTGGGCAATGTACCAGGGGAGGTTCAGGGGAATGTTTACCCAAACGCTGCTAACGCATGCGCTCCCTGCCTCCTATCTGTGCGGGATCAGCCCAGCTGCCACACACTGCTAACAGCTTTCCCCATAATGTGGTAGCGGCGAGATAGCATTGGGGTGACATTACTACTGCACTGGGAGAGCGTTGTGTTGCAGCTGACCGGGGACCAGATGCCCACAGTCAAAGGCTGGATGTTTCTGCTCATCTGAGCGCCTCTGTCTCTGGCCTGCAGTCAGAGTGTCTTAACCTCCCACTAAAGCTTTCTCTCTGAGTTTGGATCGCTAGGATGCTGCAGCTTTCCCTAGAGCTCTTCTGCCTCCATTTACAGAGGACAATCACCACTGAGGAGGGCAAGAGTGATCACAGCATGATAAGGCCTTTCAGTAAGATAACATGAGAATGGAAGAGCGCTTGATCAAAGCGCTAACGCGATGACTGGCTAGTGTCTGCGCAGCTGGTTGTCGCTAATGACAGTTCCCTGCCTGATAGCCGTTAGCGGTGGCTTACAGTCTGGGAACTGGGGCTCAAACTTAGTCTGTGGAATGCACGGCATATACAGAAGGAAAAAAACACGTTACATGCACTGAGATTAAATCAAGTCATCAAAGTGAGGACACGTGACTCTCATTCTGACTTATATAATTATGAGGATTGTCTCACACTAGCCCGTGTTTTACAGTCCAGACAGAACTTTAAGCTTACAGTTCTGCTTATGTTACGTCAGAGAGCTCTCTGTTTTTAATATGATAACTGGGGTGTCCCTGTGCGCCCCGCTCCAAACGGTGGGGGGCTGGGGGGGGCCAGCCAGCAGACAGATCACAGAGATAAGAGAGGAGACGAGGTGGTTTAAGAGGAGAGAGGCAGGGGTTGGGGGGTAAGGTGACAGAAATGACGGGGGAGGAGTAGGAGGTTGTTGGACCCGACTTTGATTATATCAAATGGCTGTACTCTACCACACCATACATACAGAGGGGCCATTTTCTATCTGTCTGCTTGCCACTGCAGTGCTACATATATCAGACACCAGCGAAAGCCTATACATCATGGGTGGATATGTATCTAGCTGACGCTATCTAGCACCTCTCCCACAGTCTGTCACTCCCTCCCTCCCTCCCTCCTTTGAGCCCCTGTCTCGGCTGTGCTTCGCATGTCTGGAAGGCAAACAGTAAGAATTTAAAGCAGCAGTCTGCACCAGCAGTCTGCACCAGGCTCCCCAAAGCGTGTCACCCTGCTAATCCGCTGGCTCCCCGCTCTCCATTCAAAGATTGGAGCTCCTCAGACCAGCTCCTATTTATGGGAGGTGACGTAGTGTACCTGCTAATTCCATCAGGAAGGGAATTAAAACACACACACACACACACACACACACTTACACTCACACACACACACATGCACGCACGCACACACACACTCACTCACACATGCACGTACGCACACACTCACTCTCTCACTCACACATGCCCTGTCTCTGTCAGGGAGAAACTGCAGTACACCTGAAAGTGTTTTTTTTTCAAACAAAAAAAGCTCTTTGTGACAACGAAATTCAATTTAGTCGAATAAACACTAAATAAATGGTCCTTTTGAGGCCAACCTTAAAATTCTTTTCATCCACAACAGCGAACTGCTGAAGCTCTCAAACCCTTTGAGAATTTGCCCTACAACTTAAAGTCTGCTTTGTTTGGTTTTCCAGGAAACATCACAGATAACGCCAGCTGTCAAATTTGGGAAATTGTTGATGCTACATGCAACTTTCTCCCTCACCCCAAACATCTGGCTGCACTTTCTCCTCACCATTTAAGAGCCCATTAGGCAGATTTCCCTGTTTATCTGCCCTCATGGCATTCCCAGGGCCAGTAACCCTCTATTGCCCCTGACATTCCACCCGGCACTTTGTGGCACAAAACTATGGGTATGACCTCTTTAACCTCTGAATGCAAAGTGGAATATGACTACTTTCTCAGAGGCTAATTAATAATCATCTCACACTTGGATTACTGCTGGGGGGGGGGGCACAGGGGACTGTCAGCTGCTGGTTTGGGAGATCCTCGCATTCAAAGGCGTTTTCATATCAGAATGTGATATTAGAATGATATTCCCCCAAAAACGTGAGCGTATCTTAACCAACATTCCCTCCTCTGAGCTGGGCCTGTGCTCAGAACAGCGGCCTGGCTTCATGCGGTGAAAGCTGTGATGGAAAAATGACCTAGCGCAAAATTAGTGTTCATTCACTGGGCAACGCCATTAAACAGAGTATTATCCGTAACCCCATAGCTGCATATTTACAGGAGGAGTAATAATTTCGCTGAAGTCCTCAGGAATCAGACGCCCAACATTCAGCTAATAGATATGGCTGCTTCGCCGCTGTGCCATGCTGGTTTCTAATTCAGCGCTGTGTCTGTCTGTGTGCAGTCGGTCAGTGCGCATGCTGATTGGTCTACCATATGTGAAAGTCACCATAACATATAACTCTCTTGTTTTTCTCTTTTCTTTTAATGGTCCAGCTTTTTTAATAACTGCGTGGAACATTCACTACCAAAATAGCCTCAATGCAGTCTAATAAAATGACTTATTGTCGCCTGTTGCTGTGGTGTTAGTCTCTTTTATGAGGAACAGCCTTAGTCTGGGGTGATCTGTTTCACTCCAAACACATTTGGGGTCATTATTCCCCAGGATAATGTGGTCCCTAAGTTTGAGACACGAGGCAAAAATCAGCAGCGCTTTGGAAACCCACAGCTCCAGGAGAATCAGCTGTCATCACTGGGGAGCCATATCAACTCTGAACTTAAGATCTTCATGTTGGCCCCCGCCAGAACAGATACAGCCTGAGAACTGAAGTGTACCTGAGCATCAGTCCTCTCATTAACACATTCTTTTCAGTGGGAAAAGTCCAAAAGTATTTCTATGGCTTGCACTCGAATGCCGAAGGAAACTAAAGCTTTATGGCCAAAGCACATGACCAAAGCACGTTTATTTTGATTATCTTTGGTAGGTCCAAATAGAAGTGAGAAACACTATTCCACTAGAGTTTGTTGCATAGGTATTCACTTTGTCTTTTGCTTATTTATCTTAAATACACATGCCTGCCAAGAAAACACAATGTAAAAATTGGTCAGATTTTTTTAAAAGTCTTAAGGATTTTCAGTAGTTATAAGAGACCACTGTGGACACACCCAGTATTGTGTAGAAATTGCGAACTGTGTTATTTTAAGAAGATGTTACTCTAATAAACGTATGTCTGCTCAACACAATGCTTTGCTTACTCGTGATTCAGAGTAAAAAATACATTTCTAGGTCTGTACACAATAGTGTATAACCGTTTAGAGCGTATGACCATTTTATAACAATTGCGGGCTACCTGTGTATTTATTGCGTCATGTGTATGCAATTGTCCCATCTCACACGAGAAATTGGAGCACTGAATTTTAAATTGCATTTCAGAATAAGAGATGGGCTATCTGTCAGCGCTGAGAGCATACCTCTTGCCTTGTGACCTTGGCTGAAACGGCTTGTTTGAGTGCGTTCCCTGGTAGTTCAGTCTCTTATGTAACCTCTAAACGCAGTTAGTCTTTGAGATCATCCAATTCCCGGATATCCCCCCGTTAACCGCGTTGTATCATCAGCTTAGTCACAGTAATCCGCGCCCATCCTGGCTTTTTTTTTTTTAGAAAATTAAAGGAAAAAGTCATGTCTTGATTTCGGCTTGTTCACTTAAAACGAGATATTTAAAGTCTACAACACTTTGCTTAAATGTGTTTATTCTATGGATATAGTTAGCGTTTGCGCGCAGTGACCATCCCTTAAAAATACGACTTTAGCATCAAATGTCTTTTTTTATTTGGCTATCAGGTGTAGAACTCGGTGAAGTTACACCCATGTTTAATTACGGTCCTATTAGAACAGACCCTGTGTGATAAGCTTTGTAATCGTCTTAGTTCCTCGGCACAAATATATAACCTATATCCAACCTAACGTCCAATCCAGAGCTATGCATCAAAGTCGGCATAGCCCATATTCATAACAGGTCATACTAAATGCACCTTTATAAACTGTTCGTTTAAGTTTACCAGTGCCACAATCTATTATACATAGGATAGACAGATACATCCAACACAAAACAGACAAACACAATCATAAAGTAAATAATATACAAAAGCAACTTTATTCTGTTACGCCAGTGATCGTTCTTCGCAGGTTACAGACACATGCAAATGGTGAAATACAAACCTGGAAAAATACTGCCGTGCTAAGTGAGACATCCGCAAATGTTACGCAGAGTAAATGACGCAATATAACTGTATAGGATAGAGAAAATTGGAAAACTGTAGGAAAACTAAATTTAATTTTAAATGGGAACTTACCTGTTGCGTTAGAATAGGTTAGTTTACGACGGGGAAACTCATTCACTGCGCCAGTTGGTCCTCTGTTTTAAACGTTTAGCTCTCCATGTGCTTGCTCATGCCAAGTTTGAGCTATAAACCTCTTAGCTAACTGTCTAGTGAGCCGAGAAACAGCACGGCAAGGACTATGGAAAGGAGGGGGCGTGCATGATCTTGAATGGAGAGAGAAAAGGGAGAGAGGGGCGGGGAGGCTCGCGCCAGCACACTGGAGTTCCAGCTGTGGACATCTGTGCCCGTCTCACACATCCAGAGCAAAGACTGAATCACAGGACCAAATACATGTCTGTTGTGTTGTGTGTCCTGCAGTAATGATGGAGGCCAATGATTCACTAACATCTCAGTATTGTGTGATAAAGTATGATTAAACTCAGGGATGCTGCTAGACTTTTAGCACTACTGGGGCACAGGCCCCCAGTGCCCACATCCTCACACTTGCAATTTATGATTCATTTTTAAATGCTAGTTATTTTTCATGACTGTTTACTGGGGCACGTGTCCCAGTAAATAGAGTCTGGTGACTGAAACATAATAAGACGCAGTGGGATCAAATGTCTGGGTTTTATTATTTGCTTTATGGTTGTTTTTACTGTGTAGACCCCGAAAGACCACACTTGAACATCTTACATAATGTCTCAATCCCCTGAGAATATGCCAGGAGGGGGTATCTGATGCGACTGCGGGGCAGCTGCCGCACACCCCCTCACCCACTGGGCAGTTTGCGGGTAGCCAAGGCATTCTTCTATGCCTTCGCTATAACCCGCAAATTAACAGCAGACAACAGGCACAACGAACAAACAACAGATAAGTAGCTACATTTGATAACGTCTGTGTCTCAGCAAAGTGTTGCATTGTATTGTCTTTAATTTACTCTAGTGTTCACATTCTGCACAATATTCACGAAAAGAACTTGTTAAAAAGCTTGGCATTCTTGAAGAAATGAAAACCCAAAAGTTGTCACCCGTTACAGACAAGACAAAAGCCAGAGAATGTCCCCTGCGTATTGGCTAGCTCAGAACAGCATTGAGTTAATCCCTTTGTCAATTAATCTAATTTCAGACCACTCGCCTGTGAATTACAAAATGACTCTGATGTGCTCTGCCGACCAAACAGGTTTAATTCTTATTAAATCATCACACCTGACGTCGTCTTCCATGAAAAAAAAAACCTTCAGAGAAATTCAAAGCCATTTCAGCAAATGCATTTGGGTATTGGTAGGACAAATTGGGCAAGTTACAACACAGCACTGCTGATCAACCACTGCGTGAATTGTATTTGCGCCTCTAATTAAAGTAGACAGCCCTGGGGAACGAGAGATCCACCGGCAGGGCTAGGGTTTTGATAATGTCTGGAATAAAAGAGATCATTTTGTGTGTCAAATGCAAGGTGAATGTTTAAATGAGTATTACATATCTTATGGCAGTTTATTCTATAACGTCACGTCAACGTGATGTTTACAAAGAAGACATGAAGTCTTACCTTGACAGTGACTCAAAATGTACCATTACAAGGGTGTAACTTTAAAATGAAATTTCCGTGTGTTGTGGACATAGGCTACTCTAGACCTCCGGTCATTGAAATGACTGCCAGACTGACCTAGCTTCGTTGGGGCCTCACACTTTCAGCAGCCACGGCCCGAAACCCACTTAACATGGCACGGTATTCCATTAGATTCTAAAGGAAACTGGACATCGGATGTTACATTTAAACGCAACCGCGTGGAATAGTGAATAAAACATTGGTTCGCTACATCTCGAAACCGCCTCTGACATCCCGAAAGATCAGATTTGTTTTAAATACCACGAATGTTTTTAAGCAGCAGGTGTAGCACGTTTGCGATGTATTATAAAGACATCGCCTCAAATGAAGTGGCTCACGCATCACCTCTTGGTTTGGTTCTGTGACAAATGGTTCGCTCGGATATATGTCCGTCACAGATAAAAGCCTATTTGCATTTCAAAATAAGGTATCACTTTTAGCAAGCACTGTTAGCTCCAGCTGTTGGCTATCAGTCACAGCCAGTCGCCATCCCTGCTATTTGGTCTGCATTGACAGTTTTACTGAATATGCTGGCTTTTGTTGATATGCAGCTGCAGCCGCAGTTTGCACCATAATAACTTTTTCGGGAAAAATCAACATCAAGCAATTTCACTTTCTTATCTCGACAAACGTGACTGCACAGAGTCAAACTGCCTGTCATCATCTGGATGCGCATGTGTCTGAAAGTCCTGTCCAAGTTGCTGATCCCAGCCCCACACGCGCACGGTTTACCGACCCGTGCAGGACGAGTCAGGCATAAATCACAGGCCCACGCGCTCGGCTGTCTCCGAAGTCATGACACACAGAGAAAATATTCCCCTGTCGAGCGGATCTCTCTCCCTGCCGCACTGACTCGATGCATGCGATGTAAATTAGAAACATTTGTTCGGCATTTAGGCCAGTTCTGGGCAGATCCGCAAGATAGACGCCTTCTTTTTTTTTTCGCTTGAATGACTTCACACAGCAAAAATGTACTACCCAAAACAACCGAGAAAATACTTTTCATTTTCGTCTTATGGTTTTGGGCTTTAAATTCCATATAAAGTTAACAGAAGCAATTGCTTGCCCATGGAATTATCCAGTTGGGTCCAGTATTTTATTATTTCTTTTTTTTTTTTTTTTTTTCAACTCAAAAGTGAATCTGTAAACAAGATAGCAGGCAAGGTTAGAAAGCAGAACAATGAATTCACATTTTGAGTGACCGAGATAAGAGGGAGCATGGCCGCGAACAAAGGCGGATTCCGATAAGTGATTAGGCTGAACCGTAAGAAAGGAGATAAAGATGGGACGCCTCTGTCGCCAGACCTGGTGTCTGTCCACCCCGACAGAATGACAGTGAGCAGGGGTCGGGTACAGGAGTGACCAGGGGGTCACATCCGGCAGCTCGCGTCAGGGTCATAGTGGCACAGCACTTCCGGCTGGCGTGGGTGGCCTGCGTGACCTCTCTTTTCTCAACGGATTTAAATAATAAATTAGCTGCACAGAACATATTATCTGGCGGTTTTGACCGAGTAATCTAGCATGTTGTATCAGGGAAATATGTCAACTACATCATTCACATAAATGCATCACATATGATGACATACACTGCCTTACTGCCCATTTTATGAAATGTATGCAGGTCGAAGTGCATATCAAAGAGGCAATAGCGAATGTATTATGAGATGTATGTATGGTGTATATTTTAACATATTATATCTGATCTTATATCTGAGTTGTCTCTCCACTGTTAATTGACTCTGTGTCAAACCGTTGACGATAAATTGTGAACGGTATTAATGTGGTTTCCATTAGAGATTTCTGACTGCTTATGCAGAAGACAACATGGGGGCTCGGAAAGGATGACGTTTAACAAAAACTATGGAAAAGGCAAGGAGACCAGTGCTGGTCTTGGAGCGCAGCAGTCTAGCCGAGATTTTTTCCAGTTCAGCACTCAAAATCCCTGTGCAATCAAAAAAGATTTTCCGCTTTCCCTGCTAATGGCACTGAGGAGCACAGAACAACAAGGCACAGTAACACAAATGCCCATTGCAGAAAAAAACAGGGTTTTTTCCTGATATTACCACCACGGTGCAACGGCAGAATCATGTTTAAACTATGACTTCAGTCAATGATTTGCTGATGAGGTGCTTTTATAGGTTTGTCGTGTTTTTAGCTGTTTTTAGCTGAGCCATTTCTGACTGTGCAGTGATTTATCCCCGTGTTCTTTTCTCTGAATGCCCTCTGGCATTATGAGGCATTATAAGGCATTATGAGCCTGTGTCTTTACTGTGAGGACCGCCCTCTCCTGCAGTTATTCATCCCCATGTTCTTTTCTCTGAATGCGCTCTGGCATTATGAGGCATTATAAGGCATTATGAGCCTGTGTCTTTACTGTGGAGGACCGCCCTCTCCTGCTGCCCATTCTGCTGTCCACCCAATCCGCTGGTCAGACGGCGTATCAGAGGAGTGTCTCTCATATCCCACCGGCACAGTGACAGCGCAGGGTCATACTCATACCCCAGCGACACAGTGACAGCGCAGGGTCATACTCATACCCCAGCGACAGTGACAGCGCAGGGTCATACACGGCAGTGACAGCGCAGGGTCATACTCATACCCCAGCGCACAGTGACAGCGCAGGGTCATACTCATACCCCAGCGTCACAGTGACAGCGCAGGGTCATACTCATACCCCAGCGGCACAGTGACAGCGCAGGGTCATACTCATACCCCAGCGTCACAGTGACAGCGCAGGGTCATACTCATACCCCAGCGTCACACAGTGACAGCGCAGGGTCATACTCATACCCCAGCGTCACAGTGACAGCGCAGGGTCATACTCATACCCCAGCGTCACAGTGACAGCGCAGGGTCATACTCATACCCCAGCTGCACAGTGACAGCGCAGGGTCATACTCATACCCCAGCGTCACAGTGACAGCGCAGGGTCATACTCATACCCCAGCGGCACAGTGACAGCGCAGGGTCATACTCATACCCCAGCCAGCGTGACAGCGCAGTGACAGCGCACAGTGACAGGGGGTCATACTCATACCCCAGCGCACAGTGACAGCGCAGGGTCATCATACCCCAGCTGCACAGTGACAGCGCAGGGTCATACCATACCCCAGCGTCACAGTGACAGCGCAGGGTCATACTCATACCCCAGCGTCACAGTGACAGCGCAGGGTCATACTCATACCCCAGCGACAGCGCACAGTGACAGCGCAGGGTCATACTCATACCCCAGCGACACAGTGACAGCGCAGGGTCATACTCATACCCCAGCGGCACAGTGACAGCGCAGGGTCATACTCATACCCCAGCGTCACAGTGACAGCGCAGGGTCATACTCATACCCCAGCGGCACAGTGACAGCGCAGGGTCATACTCATATCCCACCGGCACAGTGACAGCGCAGGGTCATACTCATACCCCAGCGGCACAATGACAGCGCAGGGTCATACTCATACCCCAGCGGCACAGTGACAGCGCAGGGTCATACTCATATCCCCACCGGCACAGTGACAGCGCAGGGTCATACTCATACCCCAGCGGCACAGTGACAGCGCAGGGTCATACTCATACCCCAGCGGCACAGTGACAGCACAGGTTCACACCGTTACCAGCTAAGATGTGTATATATACACACACTGAATTCAGCACACAGCAGGGCTGGCAGGCCTTCGGATGGGTGGCCTCAGGCCCGCCTGTTATGTCAAATGTAAACTTCAGCAAAATTAACTAAACCAGACACATCTGCAAAAAAAAAAGACATGGGTCTCACTTTCTGAATGTTGTGCTCCAGTTTGGCAGAACCTTGGTCTTGCACAAAGTGAGGGGTGATGTAATAGAGAGGGGAGAACAGCAGTGAAAACAGAGAGAGCGACAGGAAGGGAGAGGGAGGGACACTGTAAATGTGTTCTAAGAAAATAAATGAAATAAAAAATAGAGACAGTATGGAGTCAGCTGGGGGGTGACCCGGCCGTGTAACTATGCCAGGGGCCCCACGGCGCCGTGGGGGTCGGACGTTCCTGTCCCCTCCCCTCCCAGCCTCCCCCACGTCCTGCCAACAATGGCACGCTGACAGGAAGTGTACTCCAGTCCACCGCTAAAAAATAAATATAGACAAGTCTCTCTCTCTCTCTCTCTCTCTCTCTCTGCACGGATCTGGCCCACAGTGCAGGTTATCAGGGAAAATCGCATTTATTTACACAGTTGTGAATTTCACGTCCTCCATGACTCAGTGGTGACCCGCGCTCTTGCCTTTCAATGTAACTTTCATTGATAACGGCTGCTGGGACACAGTCGCTGGCTCAATCCTGAGCGTGAAAGCGTTCAGTTCGGCTCTGTGGACCCCAGACTCTGCACGATCAGACGCACAGAAATGATTCACTGAAAATACAACAGCCAGCTGCTATTGGTGCAGCCCTGTTTTATTTCAGAGTAAAAAAACACTTTTCCTTTTTCTGAAGCAAAACATGGCTAAAGTAGTAAAACAAAAATAGAGCTAAAAAAGGAGGGGGGGGGGGTAAGTACACATCTGTCACTGTGCCCATTTCTGATATTTTTACGGGCTGTTGGGCGGGGCCCAAATTCTAACTGAATCAGGACCTTGGTTGAGGGCACAATGGGACATACACGATGTTCTCTTAAAGAAAATAAAACACCAGAAAAACAGAGCTGGGAAATGGACAGACTGAAACGTAAAGGAAATGCTGGCCTTGTGCCCTGCTGGCAGAGAGGGTCCCCAGAGCGCGGGCGCCACTGGGTGGGGGGGGCGGTTCACATCTCAGCTCCAGGGGCCACTTCTCACACTCCTGTGGACTGGCTCGTCCCCCTGTGTAATTGGGGGTTTGGGGTGTCAGAAAAGACAGGTCTGCCAATGTCCACACAGCCCCAAACTGCCGTCTCCCCCAAGTCTCAGAACTCAGATGGCCTGATCTCCAGAGATCCCAAAACAACCTGGCCTTACCATCTGGGACCAGCACATATTTACATAGCAAGCCATCGCTCCTAACTGCTGACTCTACCCGCCGCCTCTGGGCAGCTGACCTCAGACCAGTTATCAGTGTGTAAGGGTACACTGGGTGACATTCTGAGCCCTGAACTGATAACTGTAGGTACTGAAGAAGTGGTATTTGAGGGAGGTGCCATTTTGGAGACATATTAAGTGTTAAAGTCAGGCTGTCCAGCTCACTGAGAGTGAGAGAGGTCAGGGACGAGCTGAAACACAGAATTCTGGGATACAGTCCAGCATCGTCACACAGCCACCTAGGCAGTAACCCTACTTTGTACAAACCATATTTTGCAGTTTGGAGGGAAAATTACATTCCTGCGGGACCTTCCTAATAGGCTACAAACAGCAGCCTCATACAATGCTAAGCCAGACAGCAGGAAATGCAGAAACATGCACGTGGTAAGCCATGTTACCCCATGTTTCATAACAGCATGCCGTAGCATCAGTTTGACTGGAGATCATTAAGGGATCACGCTAACTAACAAACGCAGCTCTGGTAAAGATTTAATGTTCATTTGGCAGGGTAGACACCAAAAACAGGTTTCAAGATTATTAACTATGTTAATGCAATGCTCTGGGTGAGAGGGCTTGCTATATACCTGTACTGAATGCTCTGGGTGAGAGGGCTTGCTATATACCTGTACTGAATGCTCTGGGTGAGAGGGCTTGCTATATACCTGTACTGAATGCTCTGGGTGAGAAGGCTTGCTATATACCTGTACTGAATGCTCTGGGTGAGAGGGCTTGCTATATACCTGTACTGAATGCTCTGGGTGAGAGGGCTTGCTATATACCTGTACTGAATGCTCTGGGTGAGAGGGCTTGCTATATACCTGTACTGAATGCTCTGGGTGAGAGGGCTTGCTATATACCTGTACTGAATGCTCTGGGTGAGAGGGCTTGCTATATACCTGTACTGAATGCTCTGGGTGAGAGGGCTTGCTATATACCTGTACTGCAACATAATCCAGTTCTGTGGAGATGATTAATCAGGAAATATGATTGGTTTTTTAAGAACGAGGGACGGGTCAGAATACTGAAACATTCATATATTTGTGTGGGTGTGTAATATTCTATTAGTGTGTAAAACGTACAAAGTTAAACCTCTGTTTCCGTTTTTTGATTGAGTTTTTTTTTTCTGATTCATTCTGATTTTTTTCATTTTCATTTTGAAGCTGTCATCCAAAAAGCTTGTTATATAAGTGCAGGATCCTTTGGATTGCCTGACAGTGCCTGCAGCTTATTATTTCACATTGGCCACATTGTGTGTTATTCAAAAAAGAAAAATGACAAAAATGGAAAAAATTTTTCCTCTGGTCTGAGTTTAGTTGGGCTTACATTCACCTGCAGCCTGAACCCCAAAAGGGGATCCAGCACTGTATCAGACCAGAACCAGAACCAGAACCAGAACCTGGACCAGAACAGCCCCACATTTTCCTCTTCATGCTTCTACTGCACGATCTGGCACCCCCCAATTGCCCAGCAAACTCTCAGAGAAATACTTCCTTAAATACTTTGAAGACTACTCAGTTCCCAGATGCAGCATTCTCTTACAGAATGTCTGTTTGCCCTTAAATAATAACCAAAAGACACAAATGCTCATACCAATATTCCAAAAATGAAAAATCATGCTAACTGATAGAGCCAAGATATTTTAAATATGCAAATATCTCCTTGAGCACACACTTCCTGTCTGTCACACACCTTCAGCAGATGTGGGTTAACCTGTCCGTCAGAGAAACCTGTGAGCGAATATGGGTGACACAGAACAGGAAGTCCCGCCTCCCCACGCGAACCCACACATCCAAGAGTAAACACCTTCACCTCACTCCACTGCGCTCACATTGAACAAGTGGTGACTATAAACCATACTCTGGCGAAGAACAGTGTGGAAATCTAAATTTGTACAGTATAGGCAGACATGGAATTGAGAGAAACTGTTGGAAATGTTTCATGAAAAAGCCAAATATATACATCTGATACCAGAGAAAAAAAATACTTTTGCCCAGACAGTTCCCCACTCCCAAATCTAATGCAGGAATGACAGGCAACATGAAGGCCTTCCCCACACACACACACACACACACACACAGTGAAGTACTTTGAAAGCACACTCTGATGTTGACCCAGTAGCTTGGCATTGAATCCCAAATCCAACAGTCTAAACATAAAAAGACGTCATTTTTGACGTGGAAAGCACCATCTTATAAAATGACTAGACCAGGGTGGGGTTTGTTTGCCAAAGGGGGAACTCAGATTTCCTACTCAAGCTGACCACTGCCCGTACGGAGATGGGAAGTACGACCGGCGGGAATCTTCCCATGCAGTACAGGCTGGGCGGGGCAGTGCGCAGTGTACAGGAAGTGGGGGGTGTGTCTCGCTCACAGGGTCGCGTTCCCCGGGGGGATTAGGCATGTGATAATCCCAGGCCTCAGGCGCGGGGGCAGCAGGGGTACAGCGTGTCCACACAGCGGGGTAAACTACCAGCCCCACCCCAACACAAACACACTGACCCAATCCGGCTTCCTCCAGCCGAGCTTTCCCACATCAACACCACACCACTTATTTTCTGCTTATTCCACTGGGATCCCTCAATAGGACAGTTTTTGCTCTGTTCGTTTAGTGGGGTGGTTCAGAAACACTTAGGAAACAAAAGCCTAAAAGCGCACCTGTACTGTGCTCTCTCTGTTTTTTACAGTCATTACAGTCATTTAGCTGATGCTTTTATCCAAAGTGACTTACAGTTGATTATGCTAACCAAGGGTGAATCCCCCTGGGAGCTGTGTGTGTGTGTGTGGGGGGGGGGGGTTGGGGCCTTGCTCAGGGGCCCAACAGTAATGGTGCTGGGCTGGGGCTTGAGCTACCAGCCTCAGGGGTCCCAGGCTGGGGCCTTGGCCACGAGACTACGGGCTGCCCATATGATAAAACACTCAATCTCACCATATACTGCCGGAGTGCATCTGCTGCTGCTTCGCTGGTCAGGACAGCTGGCACAGGAAGCTCTGAGCAGCCAGGGCCACCAAAAAGAGTACCATGGCTGATTAGGGAAGCAGAGAGGAGCCGAGGCCGTCACTAACACCGACCGCGTCTGAGCTGGCAAGGACAGCATACTCAATATGCACTGCAGGTCTTACAGCACCAGGCTCAAGCACACTGGCTACTGTACCTGCTATATCAATGATATCAACTGGATGGAGAGAGCAAATTTACTATTATTACAATTACTACATAAATAACTGTACTGATTCTGCATGTGTGTATTTATGCATAGAAATACACTTCAAATAAGGGTATTTAAATGTTATTTTCATTTTTTCACAACATCGTATTAAAACCATACAAAGGTGAAATTCAGAAAGTACATTGGTCCAAGAGAATGCCAGCTTGAAGCACAAGAGGGCCGACCGACTGTAAGAGAGATAGTGCCCTCTATAGGTCAATGTAAGTACTGCAGGTGTCAGGGAATCCTCCCAACTGAAGAAGTCTTGACCCATTTTAACTGTAAGGAGATCAGAGACTCTATATATACACAGAGCAGGTTCCTTCCCTTATTATAATGTAAACCTAAGAGGATCAAGGTGGCGCCCCTCTACCATGCAGCAAAAACAACCCAACTCCACACACACTGTTCACTCTCTGCAAACTTCAGAGCTTCACTCCCTGTGCAAACGTGTCATATTTACGAAATGCTCCAGGCACATGGAAGGATAGAGCGTCATCAAAGCTGTAGATATTTATGAATACACATTGAAAACCTTCTCAACAAAACTATCCCATGAAAGTCTCTGTATGAGAATTAGAATACAAGACTGTAATGTTGTTCAGTTCAGCACCAGTAGTGTTTTAAAACAAAACCTCATTAAAGTTATAAAAAATAATGTTACAAAAAAATTACAAAAACAAAACCATGCAAGTTAGGGGAATTGTACACACAAATATAAAGTCTCTATATAAACGGAAAACAAACACATCCAGGATTGTTGGTGTGGATGGGACCTGTTTTATATGCTCATCATTAGAACTTTGGTAAAGTACATTTAAAAAGCAGAAGTTCCATCAGGAGGGTCAGAGGAACTCTGATATGCTGAGCCATAACCTGGCCTGAAAACCACTGCCTGTGTCTACTGCTCAGGGCTTTCATTCACAAAGATCACGTTATTTTTGGCAGTTTCATACTCTCAATGTGCACATGTGTGGAGTGCAGCAGAAATTTAGCATTAAATGAAAAAATTATCAGGTCTAATATCATAACTTGTGTACAATAAGACTTTATCCAAAAATCAGTATGTGCACCATTCACAAGACTCCCCTGGGAAACTGAATAAATTGTTGGGAGTTCCCACAGGAAATGTTTGCTTGTCATAGTATCTGCTGTAAACATGTACATATTGGTAATCATGGGTTGAGTAAACCGAGTTAAGGTCAGCTCAAAAGTTTTATTCCAGAGTGCCCAATGGCAATGGCAGTGATCCTTAAACATGGAGGCTGGTTTACCTCAGACTCATGGGTGAGACGTGTTTCGGCAGGCAGTATAAGGATTGAAAGAGCTGTATTTGGTTAAGAGCTGAACCCTTCCATATTGCCACTTGGCACTGGAAACACTCATTTTAAATAACACGGGTCAGGAAAGAGCACAGTGGTAAGTAGTTTTCATCTTTAATATCAATGCAATGTACAAGAGAAATATTTAAAAACATCTGCTTCACCAACCATCTCCAGGTTTCATATGATCCTTTACACTCTTTAAAACTCGGAAATGTCCCAAAATGCATTTTGGGGGAACATGTTTTTGGAGAGATGTAGCGTTGTTGAATTAGCAACGGCTGATAAGGACACCGGCCGCTTGGACACAGCCAGGGGAGAGTTCAGCAGTGTGGAGACGCCAGCGATTCAGGCCCACCCGTCCCGTGCCGGTACCATGGAGCCAACACACCCAGGCTCTGCACGGGGGGGGCTGAATTCACTGAGACGGCCCACTCTGCAGTTCTGCTCATTTCATCTTTATCGAACACCTGACAAACCTCACCTACAGGAAAGACTTACAAAAACGCAGCCTGTTTTTGTTCCAAATGAGGACTCGATGAGACATTTACAAAGCCACCATTTCAGCACAGGGAACAGAAACAGCAATGCGCTGGTACGACACTGATTATGCAGGTCTTTCAGACCTAGCGAGAAAGTGCAGTTACTTTTTGTCGTAGCTTTCCTTTTCAAAAAGTAAAAATAAATCTTCTCTGTTCGTCTTTCTCCCCTCATTGTTCCACGTCACATATTCTTATGTCCCGATTTGAGAATGCAATTAAATAAAAAAAGCAAATAAAACCGATCAAGTTGAACTGTAGAACCGACAGAGTATGTCATTTTCTTTTTTAAAGTATAAAAAAATAAATAAAAATAATCCTATGACATAAGTGACAAAGACAGAGAGTCAAACAGGAGTGGATTTCAACATTACAGTTTCTTCTGTCCCCGGAGGTGGCGGCAAGCAATGTCTGTGTTTGCAAACCTCAGGCATGGAGAAAAAACATAATTATCAATACCCGTACTCCAACCCAAAGAAATAAAAATACAACATGACACACAATGCTGAGGTCAGGGTACTGCAACAGAGGAGAGCTGAAACACTACAAACACAAAGTGATTACTGACAGGCTGGCATTGGGATTTAAGTGGAAATGGCAAAAGAAAAAAGATGAAACAAAGCAAACCAAGTGAAAGAAGTCGCCATGTTATCTGTGATGGCGGAAGGGCTGGGAGTCATGTGGCGGTTTCCTCGCCGTCTTCCTGTCGGACAGGATGAGCGGGGGAGATGAGACGATGTGCTCAGAAATAGCAGAGCAAAGGAAGCGATATCTCAGAAAAAATAACCCTTCAGTACGAGACACGAGAGATGCCTTACAAAACAGGAGGAAACGTAAAGAGGAGCTTATTCACCCCTTAAAATAGTACTGATTCAGCTGGCGAAACAGAAGTCTCTTTCAAAACATGAACTCACATACATGTATACAGATCATTCGTTTTTTCCTTGCAAAGTAGGGAGGGACTCATGTATTGGAATACATTTATTTATGGTTTCTGGTTTGTTTTAAAATAGAGGTTTTGTATTCCACCATTTGAAAAGCCCCCACCCCTCAGTCTGTTACTGAATGTTCCAACACTGTTCTGTGTGAGGGGGGCAAGGCTCACGGCTCAGTGGACGTAGCCCGTGCTCGCTAACGTGCTAACGTCTCTGTCATCAGCGCAGATTTCCGCCGTCCTGTCCGAAGCGCCCAGTTCTACAGAGAGGGCAAGCACACAGAGGATGGGGACAGAGTTCACTGGCAGAAGGGCGAGGCCGTGGGGTCGAAGCCCTTGAAGACGTCTTTGAGGGAGGCGGCATCCTGGTCTGTGCTGTCGGGCTGGGCGGGGCTGTTGCCACCGAAGGGGCTGCCTGACCCGCTGGGCTTGCTGGCCTGCTTCACCATGCTGAACAGGGTGGACACCGGCAGGTTGTGCACGGCCGGAGGGGGCTGCTGCTCCGAGGGGCCGCCCGCCCCTGCGCCCGCCGCTAAGGACGATGATGAGGAGCCGGAGGAAGAGGAGGCGGCAGCCCCACCGGCACCAGCCACCCCGGAGGGCGAGGGGGCGGGTTTGGGGCGGGGCCGGTTGTAGCTGTTGTATCTGTCCGTGGCAGGCTCACTGCTGGCCGGGCTCTTCTCGGCCTCGGGCTGGTCAAGGGCAGACTTCCGCACGAACAGCGGCTCCTTGGGCTTGGGTTTGGCGGGCTCGGCCGCCGCGCTGGAGCCTGCGTTGGTGGCAGGCGTCTCGGGTTTGGCAGCGCTTTGAGTCCGTGGGTCATACAGACTGATCCCGCTCAGCACGCTGCTCTGGCCTCCCCCGACCCCACCGACGCCACGCCCCGCCCCGCCCGACGACAGGAGCCGGGGGTCGTAGGGTGCGATGGTGGGAGCAGCGGAGGGGGTGGGGACAGGGGGAGGGGCGGGGGCCTGGGGGGCAGAGGGGGTTTCGGAGGGCTGCTTGAGGGCTGACTTTTGGGGCTGGAGTCGGGGGTCAGCAGGGGTCTTGCGGGCCATCCGGGGGTCCACCGGCTTGTCGACAGGGGCCGGCGCCCCCGAGGTTGCCCCCGGCAACGTAGTGGATGGGGCTGGGGGGGTGGGGCCGGTGGAGGAGGCGTTCACCGTCTTGAGGATGCGGGAGAGAAGCTCAAAGTCCGGGAGAGAGCCAGGGGCGGGGTCTGGGGGCGGGGCTGGAGCCGCCATCGGGGGCGCGGTGTGCATCATCTGCTGGGCGCGGGACAGGCGGGGGTCTATCGACCCCACGGGGGGGATGCCGGGGGGCAGGGGGAGGAAGTCCTGTTTGGGGATGGGAAGGGGAATCAGGTCCTCGGGGTTCCACAGCACGGTCTTAGAGAAGTGCGGCTTGTGGAGGACGATGTCCTTCTTAATGTGGCTGAACTGCTGCAGCTGGGAGCGGGGGTCCCGCAGGGCCATGCCCATGAGCGGGTCCAGGGGGATGGGCACGGGCTTGTCCCTCAGCACCCTCTCCCCCTCCTCCTCATCGCCCGCCGCTGCCGCCGGCTTGTGCGCGTGGGGTGCGTCTGGCTTGGCCGCCAGCGCAGAGGCCGCATGGGCGTGGCGAGCCAGGCGGGGGTCGGCATGGGACACAGAAGGAGAGGAGGAGGAGGCAGAGGAGGGAGAGGCGGAGGGGTTGCCCTCGGCGGCGAGGGCGGGGTCAGCAGTCCGAGAGAGGCGGGGGTCACGGGACAGGCGAGGGTCAGCCGGGCGGCTGGCGGCCTGCAGAGACGAGGCTTTGGCCAGACGGGGGTCACTTGGGCCCCCCTCCGGTTTGGTGCCTCCCTGGGTCTGCTGCCGGAGAGTCTTCAGGATCGAAGTGACACTGCCACCACCATCCTCATCCTCGCTGGAATACCAGTTAGCGGAATCACCTACAAATCATAAATATATTTTAAAACTGAGCTAGTGACAGTGAACAGACACATACCACATAAATTTAAAATATCTGAAATAAATATCATTCATTTCAGGTAACACACAACGATGACAATAGCACAATTTATCAGGTGCAACAGCACCCTCTGCTGTTGCAAATAAACATGGCAACAACAGTCGAGTGGTTTAACAGGGTGAAATTCCAGGATGAAGAAGGAATGGAATTCAGCTGCAGTAATTCAGACTTTTTGAATTCAGTCCAACAGGAATGACGAACACCAGATTACTGCACAGTAAGAGATGGCTGGAGATTAACGCGATGCTAAAACACTGAAGCTCACAGGAAAGAGCTACTGACATCCAGAAAATGACTACGCTCTCACCAAAGGGGAAATCTCTGAGCACACAACCCACCTCAAAAGTGACCACACTCCCTTTCACGCAACCTGTATCCTGTCATATGTTCAAGTATGGCATTCAAATACTGTTAAAACTACTCCAAATAACCTGGAAGCTGCATAGCGCTGCACTTTTAGATTTAGGTGTTTAGATTTACTGGTGTGAATCGGTGAGGAAAGTGATAGATATGAACAGTGAGTTTTTCCCACGTCATGTGTTCCTAACCCTCCCTGTCACTACACTCGACCTTTATCAGGACTCTCATCTCCAGGCTTGTCTGTTTCTCACTCTAGCTCCACCCACTGGGATATTGCCCAATGGCTAGCCATTCCTATGGGAATGCCACGAATGGAATGGAACGAGCGCATTGGAAGCTAAACTGTCCAATCAAATCACCCTTTCGCACCGAACAGGCACAGATCAGACAGTAGGAAACCAAAAGAGCTGACTGAGTGTTTCCAGGGGCTCCATTTCTGTTTGAATTCTGCTATCAAAACTAGGGAACTGTTCCAATCTCGGCATTCGGCATCTGCCTTCCGGTACCTTCTGTGTCGCGTTCTGCGCCTCCCTCGGCCAGCCGCCGTGCACGCTCCTCCTCCTCCTGCTGCTTCTGCTGGATGCGCATGAACAGAACGCGCTGGGCGGGCGGCAGGAAGTCCGGCACATTCATCCCTGGCTGCTGATTGGACGCGCCGCTGTTAGCCGAGCCCTCCATGCCCATCATGGCGCCCTGGCCAGCGGCGGCGGCAGCGGTCTGCTCGCTGAATGCCCCGCCCTCGCCCTCCTCCATGCCCCCGTACTCTTGGTACTCCTCTCCTGTGGGCACACAGAAAACACACGTCACCATGGAGACAGAGAGCCACACTGCAGCCAGGTCATATGACTGGCCAAGTGCTTTACTTCACACAGGGGTGTGTGTGTGTGTCCCTCACTGTCTGTTTAATGAGGACACACTGATTCTCAAACAGGCAGCGCATCTCTGGGGCTTTATGGCTCAACAGCCTGAGCTGTGAGTCTGTAATGAATTCTGTCTGCATATGACATGGCTAGTCTGAATGTTAACTTGTGTCAATCATTCTTGCATATAATTGTTTATGAAAATATTAATCATAAAAATGCATCCCTATTGGAACGCAAAATGGCAGCCTGATGATGCCCACGGAAAGGAAACAGCACTATGGCATTCATAGCAAAGGGTCCTCCCAGTGACACATGGCACACAGACTATACAGTTGCCAGAATAGCAGTGGTGGTGAGAGGGCTGGCACATGAGGGCTGGCACATGAGGGCTGTGACGTGGGCATTGACTCTGGGCTGTAATGTGCTGTGACCCTGAGACTGTGACCCCTCCCCGCTGAGAGGCTCAGCTCCAGCGGTCTGTGCTCACCTTGCTCTCCCCCCCCCTCCATCTCCATGCCCTGCTGCTGGTGGTAGAAGTTGTCGTAGAAGTTACCCCCAGGGGGCGGGGGTCCGGGGGGCATCATGCCAGGGTGCGGGGGCCCCTCCCCCGGTCCAAATCCTGGCATCATGGGGGGCCCAGGGCCCATGGGTGGGGGCCCCTGGTTCATCCCTGGGGGCCCCATGGGGGGCATGTCGTGGGGGCCTGGGGGCATCATGCCAGGGGGTGCGGGGCCCATGTGCCCTGGTGGGGGGGGCCCAGGGAAGCGTGGAGGGGGCCCACCTGGAGGCCCGGGGGGTCCGGGGGGCCCTGGGGGGCCGGGGGGAGCACCAGGTACAGGTCCTCTGTAGAGAGAGAGGAAAGAGTTTCAACATGAGTGACGTTATCCTCCAAAAACAGCACATGCTAAATCAGGGCTACGTCCAATTCAACACAGTCATACAGTTCAAAACTATTTACTATGCAACCAAAGACAACAGAACAGTGAAGCCACACACAGTTACTGTCATTAGCTCTGATTTAACCAATCAATGGGAAGTACCCATGTCATTCCCTGCCCACTGTTTCCACATTCCTGCCATGGGGAAATGCACTCCTCAATTTTACAGAGACTCTTCAGTAGGTTAAGACAGAATGAGGTGGACAGCAGAAATGCGGAGACACACGCTGAAGGACAGGGTGAGGGTGGCAGAAATGAGGAGACACACGCTGAAGGACAGGGTGAGGGTGGCAGAAATGCGGAGACACACGCTGAAGGACAGGGTGAGGGTGGCAGAAATGCGGAGACACACGCTGAAGGACAGGGTGAGGGTGGCAGAAATGCGGAGACACACGCTGAAGGACAGGGTGAGGGTGGCAGAAATGCGGAGACACACGCTGAAGGACAGGGTGAGGGCGTGAGGCTGACCTGACACCCAGCTTCTGTGCCAGCTGTCCTGTGGGCTGCACCACGATCTCAAACAGAGAGGGGATCTTCTTCCCAGCATTCCCGGGACAGGGGGAAGGGGGGCCCATGTTTGGGGGTGGCGGGGGGCCGTTGGGGTTGGGGGGTCCTTGGTAAGGCCCACCATCAGGGCAGGGTGGAGGGGGGCCGGGACAGGGGCCTGCCCCAGGGCCGGGACCCGGCCCCGGACCAGGAGGAGGGCCCTGGGGAGGCATGGGGCCAGGTGGGGGCCCTGGAGGGCCGAAGTCCCCGGGCGCAGAGGAGTCAGCGGGCCCCGGGCGGGGCGGGGTCGGCAGGAGCCCCACCCCAGGGGGAGGTTTGGGCAGAGGGTTGATCCCCTGCTTCTTCAGCTCCTCCACCTCCTTCTCATCCTCAGCGCCGGCCTCCGCGTCCTCCGCCAACATCTGCAGACGCAAAGCGAGCACAAACACCGGGGTCAGCACGGGTGGAGCCACAAACTTCACCAGCCCAACAGCCAAGAACTGACCTCACACACACTACAGACTACTACACACTACAGAGAGGTCAGAGGAGTGAAAGAAACAATCCCTGTGTGTAGCAGCGTGCCATTCCGGGTTTTACTTAATACAGCATGTGCCATTCTTTAAGAAAAGTACATGGCATGGAACCTGGTCTCTGGCTTGCAATCAGTATGCTGACAGGTTTGTGGTAAGACCTGGAATGGCTCAAACTGGACTGAGTTGGGATTGTTGACAGAGAAACAGCTCTGGCTCAGTCTCTCGTACTGAGGCCATGTTTCACCTTGTCCAGCAGGTCCTGGGTGTCGTCCGTCAGGGGCTCATGGGAAAACATGCACTCTTCTCCGTTAACGCAGCTCCCCGTGGTGTGAAACAGCTTACAGGGGAAATCACGTTCAGCGCAGTCAAGGAACTAACATTTTTTTCAACTTATCTGTACTGCTCAAAATCGATTACCAAGCAACCAATTAACTCTACTAATTACGGATGTGCTGCTCATTGCATGTGGGCCAGGACACCACTGCAAACTGATACTAATCTCAATGGGACTTCAGTGTTACGATAAAGGACAGATGTTCTTTCTGCCAAATTTGAGTGTAAAACCTCAAGACACACTTCCTGTCCCAGTAACTGTCACCACCTGGCAGACGTGCGCCTGGCAGAAAATGCCTGTCAGCTGTGTGAGTGAGTCAGGCTGAGTGGGGACAGCGCCCCTCAGAGGCTGAACAGAGGAGCCCAACAACACACGTTTATCTAGCACTGCATTAGGGCCGAGATTTAAGCCAGAAAAACGAAAATAAACTGTAGCGTTCAGCGTATTCTTGTGCAAAACCACGTCACCCTCAGGCTCACAACCTCTTGGCAGATGGCTGAGATATTCGCCTGTTTGAAAGGAACAGGTCCTTAGCCAAACATAGGCAAGGAGCCAAGCACCATATAAAAACGATGATTCACCAAAACGCTCCCAACGTGTGGCACACAGTGAGAGGATTTATGGCTGTTTTTGCAAAGCCAATACGACTGAAGCCACGAGGAAGATTTTCATTTTTACACTGGATAAGGAATGCAGGTGTCCACACTGCAAAAACACAAAGCTAGAGTAACATCCACATGTAGGTGTGTATGAAGACACTGCACCGGACACAGTAAAGGATATCATGCATGTACGGACAGTTCTCCGCCCGCGCGCAGAACCCAGTGATGTAGAACTTGCACAGCTCTTTCTTCTTCGGCAGTTCAATGTCATGGCTGAAATTGCAGTGCTCCCCCTGTCATGTAAAAACAAACAGAGTCTACATTCAGTAAAATACTCGGCTTAGCGTAAGGCTGCTGGCTGAAATGGGTGGGGGGTCGGGGGTCCTGGCTGGAGCTGGAGGTCACAGGTGCTCACCCAGGTGCAACGGCCCTCTATGTAGTACTTGCAGATGGCTTTGCCCTTCTTGTCCTGCCCGTGCTTGTCAGAGTCTCCCCTCCCCCGACCGCCGCCGCCATCCTGGAGAGAGGAAGAGAAAGAGGAAGGATGAGCAACAGAGAGAGAAAGATGAGAGAGAGAGACACCCCACAGCTCAGCCCTGCCCCACTGCTGCTCCTGTGCCAACATGCTGAGGTTACCACCAGCAAAACCACCCCCAAGCGCAACCGGCTGCTAAACCCAGAGCGCTGTTTCCCTCTGGCACGCAGAGCACTCTGACGCAAACCGGCAACCACAATGCCATTTCTGTGGCTAAGTGCTGTTGAGATTCCTGTTTGATAGGTATAGTTTTTATGTCAGATTACACAAAAGGCAAGTACCTCTGAAATATAAAAATATAAATACTTTCTCAGACCCCCTTGTGAGCTCCAGTACCACTAGCAAAGACAAACCCAGGAGGCCTTATATAAGAAACCACATGAGAATCATAAAAGCACACACAGGATGCCTGCTGAGCGTTTCACTAGGCACAAAGGGTCTGTGTTGTCTCCCGGCCTGTTTGCTCAAAAACACATGTGATCGGGCCCAGTGCAATATGGGTCAGGGTCTGCTCCTGCTAGCACGCTCACCCCCATGTCCATGTCTCCGTTGTTATCTTCATCATGGCCTTGGTCTCCGCCCCGGCCCCGCCCCCTGTTCCGCCCTCGTCCTCGGCCCATCCCCCTGCCGCCCTTCCCCCGACCGCGCCCTCTACCCCCTTTGCCACCTGCAGAGGAAAGCACACCGGAAAAAGACACAGATGAACCACAGATACAGGCCTACAGGGTACAGCACCTGTCAGGAAGCAGAGCACACAAGTGCCAGGAAAATGCACTGGGTAGATTTACTCAATGGCAATTTACAAACAACAATCTGATACAGAATATTTGTGAAGCTGAACTTCATCATGCCAAAGATGAGAGGCACATATAGTCCACATACCATAGATATAACAACATAGACAATAACTGTGAGAAAGGTGTATTTGTGGTGTAAATATGTAATAACACATTAGATCTGATCAGAATGAGGTGGCCCCAAAGACTGGCCTTAAGCTGAATTAGCATGTGCTTCTTGGTGGACATTATCTGCAGGTTTTATCGGACTAAAGAATGAGTCCCACAGGGCTGCAACACTGAAGCAATGTTATCCATTAGCTTGGAATTCAATCAACAAAAAGCCTTTGTCTAGTGACAGCAAGGCAGAGGGGATGCAGCTAACAGACTCGCTAACCTCGCCCGCGGTCCTTGGACTTCCTGTACTGGTTCAGTTCTTTGGAGTAGTCATCGTAATCGTCGTCCCCCATGTTGTCGTAGTCGTCGTCTCCATACTGCGCCACACAAATGAAAGGAGTGTTATAAACCGATGAGTGAGCCCAGGTAGCTGAGCGGAGGGGAAAGCAGCGCTCAGCGTCTCACCTCCATTTCGTCCCCGTACATCATGCCATCCCCGTCGTCGTTTTCTCCGCCCATCTTGCCACGCCCTCGGCCTCTGCCTCCACCTCCCCTTCCGCCACGCCCCCTCATGCCTCCTCTGCCACGCCCTCTCTGGTTCTTCAGCCGTCCTTTGCCTCCTGCAGGGGGCAGTCAGAGAGGAGCAGGGTGTCAAAACCGCTTGGCATTTCGACAACACCTAACTACACACCTTCATTCCACCAGCTGACCTTACTACTTTACTTTAAAAACAACTCATGGACAGGGAGTTTTGTCAGAAGCACATTCAACATCTCCAGTTTTCCAGTGATATAGATGAGGAATGCTGGAGCTCACAGATCAAGCCTAGCTGTCAGACCTTAGCCATGTGTTAAATTGTAATATTTTGGCTTTGACAGAGGGGTCCAGTGGGCGCTCCAGGTAAACCTCTCACCTCTGCCCCGGCTGTTTCCGCCGCCACCTCCTCCGCCTCCCTCTTTGGCCTTTCGGTACTGGTTGAGCTCCTTGGCGAAGTCGTCATAGTCTTCCTCACCCATGTCCTCGTCCTCCTCTCCCTCGTAGGTTTCCTCCTCGTAGTCATCATAGCCCCCGTAGCTCGGCTTCTCCATCTTCATGTAGCCCTTCTTGGGCATGGGTCCCCCATGAGCCGGGGCCGGGGGATAGCCTCCATGGGACTGCCAAAAACACACAAACATCACACTCTCATTCCCCATAGCAATCATGCACAAACCTTCATCTTATCAAATGATATTCACAGTGCAGGCAACCTTTACAACAAAGACATGTAGAAGAGCCCTGTGATGGGAGTATGCACATGTATGGTGGCCAGTTAGGGACAAATGAAAGGGCTGCACTCACAGGAGGGGGGTACTGAGGACTGTACTCCCGGTACTTCCTCTTCTCACTTGGGCTGTAGTCAGAGTCATCACTGTAGTCTGAGTGGTCATCGCTGGAGGAGGCATGACGCTGTGGAACACACACACATGGACACAGACATAGACACAAACACAGAGATAGACAGACAGACACAGACACACACACAGGGAGACGGGCAGAGAGAGAGAGACACACACACAGAACACGGGTTTAGACTAACAGGAAGGAAGCCTGCGGGCCTCTGGTGTTGAAATCATAATCTCAGATTATATCTATGATCTCCCATCCACGCCTGGGAAAGCAGCACAAGCCTAGCCCTGCAGGGCTGCACATGAGCAGGGGTGTTTGTACTGTCTGCGGGCCCATCTCAGACACACTGTCATGAGTCTAAGGGCCAAAGATGGGGACTCACTTTGTGCTTGGATTTGCGCCGCTTCTTGGCCCTCCTTTTCTCCTTCTCCCGCTCCCTCTCTTTCCTCCTCTTCCTCTTGCGGCGGTGGGCCTTGTCGTCGTCCGAGCCGCTGGCGTGCCGCTCCTTGCTCCGGCGGGGCTTCTCCTGCGCCTCCCCTCCCCCGCTGGGGGCCTCGGCCTCGCCCCCATCGTCCTCCAGCTCGCCCTCCTCCAGCTCTCCATCCTCCCGCCTGCAGACAAACACAAACACGTCATGACACAGTGTAACGCTAACGCCACAGTCTCACTTTGAAAACTGGACCCTGGACAGCGTAGCATCATCAGCCCTTTTAGCCTTTCAGCAATCTGATTGGTGGCTGGAGGTTGCAGAGGGTAGATTTGTTAGTTTTAAGTGAAGACTTGTGATGCGTCTAACGTTTTAAGTAACCATTGCTCTAATCTATAATCATAGTGTTTAGCCTCAAAAGTGGGGCTACGCCAACAGCTCAACAGGGGTGCAGGGAGGTAAGAGGCTGGCATCTGTGAGCTGCCGACAGAGAATTTAAACCCACCACCGCACACAATGAAAACACCATACAGAGTTTAATTAAAGCTAATCTCAGTTTGATTAACGTCTCATATTGAATGGTGGCAGCCCTCCACTCCTGCAGACACGCCCACTCACTGGTGTCATTATCAAACAAAAAAATAGCCTTGTGATCCTCTCTGCACTCCCAACCACTCCTTGCCTACAGCTGTTACCTGGTGAAGGTAACCAAACAAAACTTGAGTATTATAGTGAGTATTGAATGGACTTCTGTTTTTCCTTCACTGGATCCATACAGCAGAGGCCCTGCTGGCTGCATTTGTTGGGGGTTCCTATGGTTTCAGTGACGTTTTACAGGAGTAATTTCAGTGCCCAAGGCCTTCTCTAATCTTCCAAACAAACATTAGCCACAGCAACCAAGGCCTCCAAACACACAACTCTCAACTTCTCAGTACCTGTGTGACAACAACACCGCCTCAACTGGCCTCATTTCTGGTTCCTGCTTATGTATGCATGTGTGAAAAGGCCAGCGACAGCTTCAGAATACTATACAATTACTCGGCCGTTTTTACTCTTCTGACACCAGACTCTGTGCATGCCAGGGAAGCTCATATCTGCCAGACCTGAACATTGAGGTACATCAAGATTCTCCTCGGTGCAAGCGCTGGAGCTGGCTGGCAGCCCAGTGATCCCCAGACCGTTCCAATTACAGCACCCTGGCCCTGAGGGCAGGTGCCCACTGAGGTTCTGTCTGGATCGGGGAGCCGCCTCACACAGCCCTGCGCACGTTCAACACAAAGGGCAGCGACACACCCTTCAACCCCTCATTACACACACCTCACTGCAGGCACTCTCATTAAAGCAAACACCATTAAACAGATATACTATATATATACATATATATAATATATATATGCATTATACACACACAGTTGTATGTGTGTACACCAACTGTGTTCATGTGTAAACTTGTGTACCAAAGTGTATCAGCACATGCAGATTTATAACAGGGTATAGACCTACGGTATGAAGCAGATTTTCACAGCTTTTTATTCTCGCTTCCTGTCATGAATACGACAGACATCACATTTGAGCCCGGCACAGCACGAACCTGCAAAGGACATTTTGATAGGTACAAGACTGTATTCAGGCTTCAACTTTACCTCTCCTAATTGTTTAACAGAGGCAGGTAAGGTGGGCAGATGTGGGTGGGGCTGGGTGGGGCTGTTCGTTGAAAAACAGGCAGTGCAACAAACTGTGTACAATCTGTGTGCACATGGGCTCAATTATACAAAGTTATGAGTGAACATGCAAACTCGCAAAGTAATATACTGGGCTACCTGAACAACCATTGAATTGACAGAACAATGGTGTTTATGTTGGGGCCTTCTCGCTTAGCACACCAAGGGCTTTTATTTGGACGGTGAGAGCAGGGGCCGGGGCTATGAGGCTCGGGGTGAGTCAGGGTTATGCGACCTTCAGCAGAGAGCATTAGCTTCCCAGAGTCTAAAGGGCGCTGTCAGTTTGTGTAGCATTACTGGGGTGACATAGCACCTTCCCCTCATGTGTTAAACGTTTGATTTTGACTTTTGCAGGGATGGGGGGGGGTATGTATTGACCAGGGCAGGCGGGCAGGGGTGGGGGATGGGGGTTTGAGGGGGTTATGGTTGGTTTAGATGTGACCATTATTGTGCCAGTGTTACTCTGGTAATGAAAACTGCCCCTCTACTGATGTCTTGAAAACACAAAAGCAGCACTAAAATAGAAACACTCTGGAGACCTGAGTATGAGACATACCTTGTGTAGCACCTCTCACCCAAACACACACTAATTAAGTCACAGGAGCACAAACGCAGTGTCAGAGGGTTGGTGTGAGGACTGCTGGGAGGCTAAAGCACACAAACACACAGGCTGTCAGATGGCAGACGCCTCACGCTGCAGCACATCGGGCGGCTTCTCAAACCTGGGGAGGTTTAACAGCGGCTCGGCCAGGTGCCCCGCATGACAGGGAGAGGAAAACCAACACCTCAGAGCTGCCTAAACAAACAAAACAGCCAAGAACAGCCTCGGCACAAGCCAGCACTTCCCCTAGCGCTGCGCTTCTCAAGGTCTGCACTCAGGGTATCTATCTGCTTCCAGGGCTGCAACATGCTGCCAAATATGGCCTTATCTTGTCTCACAGCTAGAAAAACATACGGGGAACAGCATAGCCCCTAGCAGCAGCCAGAGGAGCCAGACACTCCGCTGCCCCATTTGTCCCTGTCAGTTTCTGCACCGAACAGCCCCTCAAAGCGAGTGAGCCATCCTGTTTACAAGCAGTGTGCTCCTCCCACTGAGTGTGTACAGGCCCAGGGCCCGCTTCTACACAGGCTCCAGTGTTTTTAAAGTGTCAGCCATTTGTCTACCAGCCTATGTTTCTGCCTAATCTGGCTGCCATGTTTTAACAGATTTTTTTCTGGTTTTGAAATCGCAGCTGGCTGCCCAAAGCACACACTGAAATAACCAGTATGGGGAGGATGCAGTGGAAGCGCGACAGCACCCCCGCACCCTTCAGTGCCCCAAATGAGAGTCACTCTGACCTCCAATGAAAACACACACGGGTGTGTGCACTGCCCTAAGTCTAAGCACACGTGTGATTCAGCCAAAATGGCCATCGGGCCACGTGTCCCATGCGATATATGGCACAGCAGCTTCTGGCAGTCTGCCCACTGAGGACATAGTGGGGGACAGTAAGCATTTCTGCTGACCCTGCTAAATTCTGTTCCTGACACTGATCAGGGCATGCTGACATCACTTCCTTTACACCTGCTACAGGGAATCTGAAACACTCATGCCAAAGCCACTGACACAACTGGGCTCAACCTGTGCTTAAACCTCTAAAATCTAGTCCAGGAAAAGTAGATTTTTATGCCACAAGACAAAAAAAAATGTTAAGATGTCAAAATTAAACTTATTCTATACAAAATGTGCACATTCCAAACTGTCTTTTTTTTTTTTTGAGTGACTGTGTGCCAGCTCTTTTAAATAATGTTTAACTTGTTTGAATTCAGTTGCAGCCCAGTAGTCTTCCCTGTACTGACCAGTGTTAAAATGGCTGGTCATGAGCCAAAGGCAACAGCACAGCTACACGTGCACACCCATGTGAACTACATCAAACAGATTATAAGGGACACCTTTTTATGTAATGTTAGTCTGAAAAAAAGTATATTCTGGTTTCAGGAATACTTTAATCAGAGTTGCAATTTCAAATGAGGCGTCACAGCATTTTGGCACTGACCTACAATGTCTACAGATAACTATATACAAAATGCACGACTCAGGTGTTCCAGGGAACACTGAGCACCTATTTTTATTCTCTGATGCCTTTATCAGCTCTGGGGAACCCTTTCACAGGCGCAGGGTTACTCTGAAATTCTACGCATCATTTCCATTTAGGGGTCACATGTGAATGAGAGCACAAGCAGGTAAAGTCACTCAGGTAAGATCTGTACACATGGACATTTCTGAAGGTAGTGAGATCAAAGCCAGACATTATTCAATCAAGCATGATGAATGTTCACAGTCTCACCTGTCCCTATCTGGTACCATCAGGTATGGACATACGCCACACACACAGCTAATGGATAGGCAGCGAAACTGAGACAGACCAGGGGAGGCCACTAGCATTTCCACAAAACTGGTACACCAGTGTTATGGGTTCCCTGAGGGAAAGGGGCTTCTGACAGAAGGCCAGTCATCATGACACTTCAGGATTTATGTCTCAGCATGCAGCTAGGCCTGCCCTCTGAAGGCCAGTCAGTGTTTACAAAGGCAGACTGCTGGCCATGGCAGTGCAGACAGGTCTGACTACGGCACTTCCCTATATCTGGCTCTGAAGACAGAAGAAGGGTTCAGGGCAAACAGCTGTGCGTACTGTAAGCCACTCCCTGCTCAAACCAGCCCAATCCTGTTCTACCAGAGCAAATGCTGCATCATGTTTACAAAGAACAACTTTCCTCAACTGCAGCACTATTAGGATACTGTTCTGAAGGGTTCTGAGGCTTCATGACACCTTCTGGTGTTCATTCCATCTTCAGCTATTTAATGCAGATATCTGGCCTACCCAGACCGGATGAACACTGCTGTTCAGTGAGCGGCTAGATCAGAATGGGGGTGGTGGGGGCACAACAGCAAACCCCTCCTGCCTCAGAAAACGAGGTGACATGAAGCAAGCCTGTGACTTTAAACGTCCAAGTGAGACTGAACTGGCGCACAGTTCCTAGGCTAGAAAAGAATCCTAACACAGTGCACTTTGCCCAGCTGACCTCTCTCACTGGAAACAGACTAAACTGGGAAAACAATTACCGAACAACAACCTTGATGACTTTGCATTGCTTTGTCCCCTTTCCCATAGGCTACCAGACAAGCTGTGCCCATGAAAACACCATGAGGGGACCTGCAAGAGTGGGGGCGCAGATACCCCCGAGGTTTTTTAATATGAATCCATCAACATCAGCAGGCTAACCAAATCACAGCTACTCAGAGTCTCCCAACCAGGAGATCTGACCCCAAACACTAACTATGGATAACTTGCAGCATACACTCTCCCAAGCTCCAGCACACAGCGTTAACGCTGTCGCCCCTGTACTTCAGCTGCCCCTTAAATCAAGTCATGTCACTGGGGGCCCACACGTGCTCCCTCCCCGATTGGACACACTGGGTCTTTCATCAGTGAGTCCCTCTCGCTTCTGCTGCACCACAGGCAGTTCTTAAGACAGGCCGCAGGCGCAGGCAGCCAGGACAAAGACTCCACTGATGCTTCACCAGTGCCTGGCCTCATCTCCTCGCGGGGTACCCTGCTAACGCCGGCGTCCCCAAACAGGCAAAAGCCAATGAGAATGATCCAAAGTGCCAGCTGTAGCACAGCAAAATAGCGGCTGAATAACACTTTAAAGTACTGCAAGAATAAACCAGATCTTACACAAGTTAAAACACGCCTAAACCAACTTCTCTGAAGGACATAATTTCCTTGCTACTTAGGGCCAGTATGCAAACAGCTAAATTATGATATTACAAAGCAATTAGCTGAACTCAAAAAACATTAAATCATGATCTCTACAGTAACTAGGAAGGTGCCAAGCTCACTGCACCTATGAATGCTACCATACTTATGTAAGGGCGGAGATGCTGCTGGATTTATTTTTTTCATATTTTCACCAATTTAATTAACAAACAATTTAATTAAAAGCAGATATATGTATGAGGAGTTATGTTTGTTTTTTGCTTACAAGTTACTTTCTAATTTTAAAAAAAGTAGATATCTGAAATGACCATGTAATATACATTTCCAAATGTGTTCCCATAATCGCAGACTGTGGATGTACTGCAAATAGTCTATCTTAATAACAGAACAGTCTTAACTTTGAGGGGAAACAACAAAAACTATGTTATTCGAACAAACAATTTTGGGGAATTCTGAGTACTGAGAACATAGACAATTACATGTCTTCAATTTGATAGAATACACTATTTGTGAATCTTTGTATGTATTAATATTTAAAAGGCAATATGAATTGACAAAAGCTTGACACAAAAAAAAAAATCCTACTAGAGGCTTTGCTATGGTGTGTCACACTTTTAAAAGGTTCAGGTCAATTACAGTGACTGCCACTTTCTATGTGGACTTTTTAAGAAGTCATTCATGCACTGAGTTGACTGTTTGCAACAGTGAGCTTACACATAACTAATTCTTCATTACAGGGCTGAGTAGTTACTGGCACTGTGCACAATGATCTGAGATGTGTTAAAAAACATACTATCATGCCTACACACAATTACGTTTTTTTCCATGCAAAACTAAAACATCTAGCTACATACATATTTACCCTCAAAGTCCAAGAAGGCCTCTGCAAATATTGTAGGGACATACTTACTGTGGCAGGCTATCTTCATATTTTCCATTGAAAAGCATGGCACTGTTATCTTTAATCCTTTGATTTTAGAACATTATAGTGGCCTTTCCACTTTATTGTCAATGGGGTTTGCGGGAGTGGGAGAAACACTATGAAATACTGGCATTACTGAGGGGGCAAGAGCATACTATTGTACATACAAAACCACATATGGCAACCAGGGAGATAAATTGAGGAACTTTTGTGTTTTTTACTTTTCAAAACTTTTGGAATGCTTTTGAAACGTTGAGCACAGTACTGGATCGTGAGGAATGGGCAATGTTAAAACTGTACAACGACATTCTGTGACTTTTCACAGTACAGGTTTCTTTAAAAACCTAACGAAATCATGACATGTAAGACCATCTTAACTTCAACTAACTTAAAGGAAAGTAATTTCAAAGTTCGGGTACGAGGGATAATGAGGAAAGGGAAAAGTTGGGTAAAGGCAAATAACATAATTGGCGGCATTTTTATAATAGCCTAAAAAAATCTGTATTTGGTAGCAGAATACACGAGAGACACGACCTTTGTGCCTAGAAGTGACTGTACAAACGTCTTTAGCTATAAATTATCCAACTTCGTAACATGCATCCGCGTTTGAAAAAACAATTGGTTTCAAAGTAACACTGTGTAACGAAGCTTTCCGACAGCTGAATGTGTAATTACAGGCCAGAGGATTCTTCTCAAAAAACAGCCTGAATGATAAATTGTATCAAGTTAAGCAGCTAGCTAACTTTAAACTACCTCACCAGACGACGTGTAGTTATTTAACAGTTATTTAACCTTTTTACTGAGTCTGGGTGTTCATCGGTATTTGTTTTATTCAGCTTATTCTCCTACAAAATGTATTGGCTGCTAATGTTAAGGACAAATATTTTGATATTTACTGGATCAAACCCGTAATAAGGTATCCATCGGTAGATAATGTTAGGCATTAAATGGCTACCGCTAGCTCAGTTTATAAAGTGCGTAGCCAGCTAACGTTAGCTAAACCTTGGTGAAAAGATCGGACGCTATCGCTACATTACTTACCATAGTTCACTATGATACCTATCTGGCTATTTTCGCAGTCATAATTTTCGTAACAAAGCCAATTTGATTACTAACAGGGTGAGCAGTGGAATCATTCGTGCGGCAAATTACCAGAATGTTTGCTAGCTACCTAGCTAACTAAATATCTCAAATGTCCTTTTGTCGTACAAGCTAGCACCACTGCTTTGGCCGCTCATTAGCTACCTAGCTATCGTCACAAGTAGCAAACGTTAGCTAGCTGAATGCTGAATGCTAAACAATCCTCCGGGTGCATGTCTGCAAACCTGAGGTAAATAATGTTGATTAGTGGTCATTTTTGATAATAATCAGAGAATTAGGTACTTAATAATTATCCATTCACGGTACAACTTATCACAATATTTGCCCCTTCATTAGAACTGGTTCCTCTTTTCATTGATTGAGACGGTCTTTTACAGGCTATATGACCGTATGGTCATTTTGCTCTACAAAAATAATCTAAATATCGATAGTAAAAGTTGTAAATGAAGTAAATTCTGAACATATCCCAGGTTCATGTTTGACCTTCCAGATTGCGCTCTGCAACGTTTCAAGATGGCGTTCGTTACCTCTGTACTTGTTCCCCAGAAAAAGGCGACTTTAATCCCTTTGAAAAGAAAAAAAGAAAAAGAAAACCCGAGCTTTTTTATGTCTAAAAAAGCACAGGATAAATAAATTTTATAGAAATATGATTGTAGAATTACTCGACCTTTCGTCAGTGAGAAGGCTGATGTGATCGTGGTTGGTTGTTGTTGGGGAGTTTGGATGGACAGTCATGCTTTCCACAGCCATTTCCTCAAGCTACATTTAAGTGCAAAAAAAATTATAAATCGACACTGGAATCTACTGGCTTATGCGTCACTTGACTTGGATCTATTTGATAATTGATTTTAGGAAGAGTTTCAGTTCATAGAAGTCAATTCCCCATTAACAGTTTTAGAGAGATAGGTTGAAATGTTTCCTGAGGTTCTCCGTCCTATAGTTGCGCTGTAAAATGAAACTCATCCACACAAAATGGCGGCAGCTCGTTTGCACAGAGAAGGGGAGGGCTTTAACGAAAGTGACGACATAATAGATGACGTTGCATTCTTCGCGGAAACTACCGAAAATACTTCGAGAACATTTCGGAAGCAAAGCCGACTCCAAAATAGGCGTACTGACGTTTTTGCTGTCTCCAGCAGTCAACTAAACTGGATGAACATTAATATAATTTGCATTTTATGTGAGCTTGAATGCAACCTGACATTTTAAGAATGCTTTCAATTAACAGAATATTGGTCTAATCGGTTACTGAAATAGTGATACTAGTTGTTCTCTTCTTTTTTTGGCATCATCAATTGATCGGAAGATCTTGCCACTCCATGTTTTAAAACAGTTGTGTGCGACTGTACCGTCCTTATTTAGTTATAGTTTAGTCAGAACCCTGAAAACACATGGGCTCTGAGAACACATGAAATCCCTCATCCAAAGGTTGTCTGGTCTTCTCAGGAGAAACATTGTGAGATCATATTCAGCAAAATTGTATTTTGTAAAAAAATCTTTAATAAAAGAATTAATGTAAAGTTAAATTCTTGATTCAGTTTTGGCATCTATCTTGTCCAGATGAACATTGCATTGTTGATTCGGTCAACAAATTATAAGTTTTGCTGTGAACTTCACCAAACAAAATGAAAATCAATTGCATTTTTTGAGTTGTATAAGGCAAGAGTTCAGAGGCTATTGAGCTT
>CM040751.1:38026877-38189377 GCA_022829145.1 Albula goreensis
ATTTGGAGTAGGAGAGAAAGCCACATGCCCTCATAAGAACTCATGGTGAACTGCTTTTTAATTTTACAGCAATACTGAATCTGTATTTTCGACATAATTTTCAAGGAGCATACAGCTTCATTTTGTTTTTAAACAGTTTTACGTTTACAGGCAGTTGAAAGTTTTCTGAAATTAAGATATCACACAGCAACAGGAATGGACATTGTCTGTTGTTGTGTTACACCACTAGGTGGCGCTTTTATGCCGTACATTTTTCTCAAGCTTTGACCAGGAGTGATGAAGGCTGTAAGGTTTTGCACTGGTGTATAACATAATTATAACATGATTTTTGCCACTATTTACATGTATGTAATATTTAATATTTAAATTAGTTACATTGTCTAACACTTGTAGCATGACGTGATTGTATCTGTGCCAGCAGACTGTAGACACAGCAGAGTACCATGAGTTCAGCTGTAACTCTAACTAAACCCACCGAGACACGATGCACAATTCTCCACTCTCGTGTTGCATTTCCATTTCTTGTCCTTTCGGTGACTCGATGCTGCCGTTGAGCTGAAATCGCTTGTGGGCACGGCAGACTAATGGGGTGTCGGAGAACAGGGATGAAAGTGTTGGGGGACGGTGCGCGCGGTAATTTGAGTTGAGCTCCAGACTCTCCTCTCTGTTTTGGTTGCAGACGCACAAGAGCAAGAAGCCTTTGATGCGCGATCAAGGCGTTTCAGTCGCTCCCTTTGGTCCATAATTTATTTCCGCGGAAAAGGAAGGCAATTGAAAGAAGCGCGGCCCCCCCCTCCCCGTGAAAGATTAATAAAGCAGGCCGTCTTTACAAAGCGCAGCGCAGGCCCCTCCCACTCCGATGGCGCTGCAGAGACACCGCCGGAAACGTCCCTGTGGGAGCAGCAGGGGAAGTTCAGTGCGTGGGGGTGGGGTGGGGGGGTAGTCGCACATCTACGCTCTCCCGCCAAAAAGCTGGCGTTGTTGCCGTCGTCAGCAGAAGTCGAACTTAGTGAGTACGTGGGTGGCATCACAAGCTGTGCAGGGAGCGACGGCGGGTTCGTTTTCGGGCCGCCGTTCAGAGAGCCGCCAAGCGTCGCGCCGCTGTCATTCAGTGACAGACAGAGACAGTTTGGATCAGTGGAACACAAAATAAAGACCTGATTTAAAATTCATGCAAAAACAAAACGAAAAATGTATGCAAAATGGATAGAAGTGCTTATTTTACTATTTTGAGGTTTGCCTTGTTTACCAACCAATTAAAACTTTGAATCAAAGAAGCTCACGGCTCTGGGGAGTCCCTGTGCTGAGAGGCGTTAGCATTAGCGCGCATGTGTCAGTGCCTCTGTGTGCTTCTGCAAACAGACTGTGATTTTATGACACACAAAGCCAGACATGAACATATTTATTAGCTGCACAATGTGTGTGTGTGTGTGTGTGTGTGTGTGTGTGTGTGTGTGTGTGTGTGTGTGTGTGTGTGTGTGTGTGTGTGTGTGTAAGCAAGCGAGCGACTGTGTACAGCATGACAGGACAGAGGCCACATTACATGAGAGAACAGTCTGTCCCCGCTCCTCTCCCCCTCTCCCCATCTCCCCCACCTCCACCCCCCCACCCGTTGCTAGGCTGTTGTCGGATGGCCGGTGGAAATTCCCCGGTCACACCCCCCTCCCTCCTCTCCTCGGACAATCCAGTCAGTGTGCGGGGGCACAAAGCTGGCGCCCGGGGCCGGGCCGAACGGGGGCCCCTCTAAAGAGGAGGCGTCTAGGCCGGGCTCTGGAGCCGCGGCGGAAGGAAGCTCACTACGGTCAGACGCTCTGCCTGTTTCCCCCTCAGTCCTCCTGCCCCGGCCCTCCAGCCAACCCCACATCCACTCTCTGTGCCTCACCCCCAGGAGTCCGCGGCTCAGACACAAACAGATGCCCTTTAATGATGCCCAGACCTGAGCCAGCCCCGCTCCTTTGTTGGCTCCCGACGGCGTGTCGTCTCTCTGCGCCTCAGTGATCCAGCTGCCTTCAGCTTTGACAGCTTGGCTGCTCTGGGCCGTTCAGCCCCTCCGACAGCCGGCCGGGCCCTCATCCTGGAGAGCTCCTGGGTGTTTTGGATTTTGTTTGCTCCTTAAAAGTTGACAACCGTTTCAGGCACAGGAAACCTGCTATGGACTGCTGATCAGTCAGCACAGGTGATTACACAGGTAAATGAAGAGTAACGAAACCCCGCTCTCCAACACCAGGGTCAGCCATGCCTGCCCGAGCTGGTCACTGTGTGTGTGTGTGTGTGTGTGTGTGTGTGTGTGTGCGTGCGTGCGTGTGCGTGTGTGCGTGCGTGCGTGTGTGCGTGCGTGCGTGCGTGGTGCGTGTGTGCGTGCGTGCTGGTGTGTGTGCGTGCGTGCGTGCTGGTGTGTGTGCGTGCGTGCTGGTGTGTGTGTGTGCGTGCGTGCGTGCGTGCATGTGCGCGTGCGTGCGTGTGTGCGTGCGTGCTGGTGTGCGTGCGTGCGTGCTGGTGTGTGTGTGTGCGTGCGTGTACATCAGCAGCAGAGAGGGTAGCAAATCCAGCTGTTTTGAGTGCAGGGTTTTGAGGCCCAGCAGATTGGCTGTGTGTAATTGCGTTATTGAGTGGCAGGCGGCGCTGCTGCGCTGATAAGAGTATGATGTTGACATGGAGCTGAGGGAGGGGTCTCTGCCCAGTTCCCCTGTGGCACACGGCGTACCCAGTGTGCCAGCCAGCACAGCTGCCCGGATCAGGGGCGGTGTGCGAGTGAGCGGGCAGGACCCAGCGCTTGCAGTTATCTCCATCCCTGGCCAGGGTAGGGCCAGGTTTGCCCCCTGGGATAAGGCAGCCCCAGCCCTGGGCGAGTCAGATGATAAAAGCTGAATGTCTGTCCTCAAAAACAAAATAAAGAACACTATTTACACTCAAAAACAAGTGCTGCCTGCCAAATTCGGCCCCCAAAAAGGGATGTCGACACGATCATTTGTGAGACCTCGTTCAACGATATGGTGTTAACTGGAAAAACTGAAAGCAATATGAAAGTTCTGACAAATATTTGAAAGTAGGATAATTTGAATGAATTTAAATGAATGGGGTATTTCATTGCAATATCCTATAGAATCATCATCATGGGACTTTTTCGGCATGTCTGGTTTTCAATAAAGGTTGTTGGGAAATTCTCTAGAGGATTATATGACGAATGCTGTTGTGAAAACACTTGCAAGTCGACCTTTGACCTCCTGATATGATCCATCAGCATGGCTGTCTTGGCATCCGTTCTGTCAGTCAGCATCCTGTCTGTGTGTCCCCCAAACCCAGGTGTGTCTGACTGGCTGTCCTCGGGACCTGATGGTTCGTGTCGACCAGGTGTGTGCCCAGAGGAACGTGAAGGTGTTCTGCGGGGACGTCTTTGGTTACCATGGATACATGTTCTCTGATCTGGGCCCAGAGCACCATTATGTGGAGTGAGTGCGATCCATTCGTTCCTCTCTGTGGGCGGTCCTCTCAGTTCTGTACCCATGACTGTGTTCTTTCTCACCCCCCCCGCACGTCCAGAGAGAAGCCCAAAGTGGCAAAGCCGTCCCAGGAGGCCAACGATGGACCTGAGGCCAAGAAGCCAAAGGTCGATCCCAACGAGACTACCATGGTCAAAAAGGTGACAGTCACCAACTTTCCTGGCTCTTAAGATATTCATATTCTTTTATAAGTTTCTGTTTTCTTGGACTTTCCAAAACAATGCACTCTCTCTTTCTCTCTCTCTGCCTCTCCTTCTCTCTCCCTCTCTCCCTCCCCCAACAGACAGCCAATTTTTGCCCGCTGAAAGAGGCTCTGGAAGTTGATTGGACGAGCGAGAAGGCCAAGGCCAGCTTAAAGCGCACGCCTGCTGACTACTTCCTCCTGCAAGGTGATTCTTCCACTCCCACAATGCCCTGGGGTCAAATTTGAAATCACACAGGAGGCGCTCTCTGCTTATCTAATTTATGGACATAATTTATGACTGGTAGCTCCTAAATAAATAAGTTTCTTGGTTTTCAACGGAACGCCTCAGCCATTGGCAGGGCATTAAATCCAGTCTGAGGCCGTCCACAGTGGTCTCCACAGGGAATCCTCCCATGATGCATTGGGCTTTAGGCCCTGACCCCAGCAGAGCTGTCTGCAGTGCTTTTGGCCTGCAGCAGTGAGCGTTTGTGGGCGGAGTCAGTGGAAACAGACCGCAGTTCAGATGAGCACACGGGTACAATGGTGCCTGGCGGACGTGCGGGATATAAAGGCTCTGAGTGGACTCCAGCCCTGCTTCCTGTCGGAGCTTGCAGCGCGTAGCCTGTGTGCAGTGGGACTCCTGTAAACATCAGCTCAGCTGAATGGCCGGATTCTCAGAGCGGAGTTTGCATGTGAAAAACAGGTGCTTACAACGAGCCCACCACCGCGACTGCCAAAAATGGTCATTTGATATTGTTTTCTTGTGCAATTTTTTTAATGCTGTTTTTTCTTCTCCTTTTTTTGTTTTACTAGCCCCCACCATTGCTTCCTCATAAAGAGCAGATTTTTCCATCACAGGTTTCCCATGACTGGCCATGTGTGCTCACAAAAACATCCCACGACCAGGGTGTCATTCCAACGGTACCAGATAAAACACGCGCAACTGCCCCAGTCGCTATTATTACTACCTGAGAACAAAAACATTTCCTTTTCTTGTTTTTGGGCACCTTTAAAGGTCAGAAAGCTTTAAAAATGTGGCACGTTTCTATAAATACAACATTGCCTCACGACCTTCGCTTTGAGGAAGAGCCGTTTCCTCTCTGAGCCTCACTGTCGCTCGCCGTCAGTTTGCGAGGTTCTTTCGTGCCGGCGGGAATTTTCCATGTGCTTGTTTCGTGCTGCCGGGAAACGGCCATCGTTTTTGCGTTAAAGGGAGAGAGATACAGTTCACGATGATGTGTAGAGATTTTTTACATGCTTTTTGATGAACCGTTTAAAATGAAGGGTATTCTCAGAAGCAGGGGAATGTTCTGGAGAGTGTGTCAGAACATTATCAAATTATTCCAGACAATCATCTTTTATGGAACTGTTTAGTGTACAGATTACAGATGTACGCTGTAATCTGAGACCCTAAGTGTGTACGTGCGTCTGTGTGAGTGTGTGTGTGGCGTGTGTTAGCAGTGAGAGCACAATGAGTTACAGAGCTGAGTTTGGATTGAAGCGTGGATTTGAGTGTGACATGTGTTAGGGTTTTAGAGTGTGTCAGGTGTTTGTTGCATCAGTATGTGCATGTTTGTGTGTGTCTCTGTTTCTGCTTGCGACATTCGAAGTGCGTCTGTTTCGTCCAAAAAGTTTTTATTTTTGTGTGGCGTTTTCTCGTTCACATGCTTATGTGTGGAAATATCAGTGGGTGGTCTTCACACTGAGGTTGACGGACAGCCGGAGACAGGAAGTTTGGGGTTGGGGGAGTGGGGGGGGTTGTGATTAGGTGTGGGTGGGGGGAACGAAAGTAGGATGGTACACAAGGTCACAGAGGCTGGTAGAGAGTTACAGGGCACAGATATTCCACGATGTCAGTCCGTCTAACCGTCTGCTCTGCTGCTTTCCTTTCCACACTCTGCAGAGTGACACAAGCCCACATCCGCCTATTAGCAAGTCATCTCAACTTCCTGTTTCGCATGGGACTTACCAGCCTGCAACGACTTCCAGCTTAACCCTTTCCTCACAGGTATCAGAGAAACATCTAACCAACTGAGGCCAAGATACATTAATTATCTGCCTGTCTTTCAAAAAAATAAACCTTACAGATAATTACGTAATCTCTGTCATTACCACTTTGGTAATTTCAGCATCAGTTCTGTAACTGAGGATCATCCACGGGCTCCTGGTTGAGTTACTCTCTCCAGTATTTCACTTTCTCACGGCCTTCACCAGGAGGAAATATTAAAATATGACTCATTAGTTTTTTGCACACAATGTACACAAAGATGTTACATAGTTTGGCCTTTCACAACCCTGGTGTAATTTAGAAAAAAAGGCTTTCAATCATGAAAAACAGCGAGCAGCAGCCTTAGAGGGCCGGGCCGTGAGAGAGGACAGTTTGGGGGAAGTGTGGCTCACAGGAAGGACCGCAGGAAGTGTGTTGTCTTTCTCACCCGCTGTGTGGAGGTGGCACATGACCTGGAGTGCCCCCCTGTCACCCCACCGGCGCTCTGCTTGACGGTCACGTTGAGCAGCGGTCAGAGCGCTGACATGTTACACTGTCACTCTGAATACACAACCCTCATCAGCAGACTGCTCTGACCTGCATCCGTCACGCCCTGCACTCTGTGCCATGCAGACTGTGTGCACAGCACACTACGCCATGCAGACTGTGTGCACAGCACACTATGCCATGCAGACTGTGTGCGCAGCACTCTGCGCCATGCAGACTGTGTGCACAGCACACTGCGCCATGCAGACTGTGAGCACAGCACACTATGCCATGCAGACTGTGAGCACAGCACACTCTGGGCCATGCAGACTGTGAGCACAGCACACTCTGCGCCAAGCAGATTATGTGCACAGCAGGCACCAGCACTTTGGCACTGGACATTTTTGTGGGTTAGTGAAGCTGATTTGTGTGTGAGTGAAATATGCAGTAATAATGACCGTTCAAAGCACACACAAACAGGACAGTTTCTGAGGTGACCAGTCATTGGTATCGCAGAACCTGTGAATACAAAGACTTAAATAGGAATAAAATGGCAAGCTTTGTCTGTGTGGGATTGGCAAAGGATTATGGGAATGTGGGCCCAGGCAGAGTTGCTCAACTGGTATTGAGGAGCGTTGTTGTTGTACCCCCCCCCCACAGAGTTGCTCATAGGGGCCACACCCTGCAGGTCCTCTAAATCCTGTGCAGAGCTGTGTGTTGTGTAACCAGCAGCTCCTCTCAGGACCTCAGCTTGTGTTACCCGCCAACCTCTGTCATGTGACGGGGAAATGGCTCTCCCTCCACACTCATTCGACCGGTCTGCCAGACTCTAGAGGAGGAGCAGGTTGCACAATCAGGAGGGGGACGGGGGGGGCACCTGAGGACTGCTCTGTGTCACTCCGCTGTCTCTCAACAGACAGTGTGGGCTGCAGGTTGTGGAAGTGGAGGCTCACGGGTTCAAATCCGCCAGAGAGAAATGGATTAATCACAGACTCGTTCACCAAAAATGTGAAAATGATGTAATTGATTTGCAGGCTGTATTGCTTGGATTCACATATGTAACCTCAATGACCTGACTGTTGATTCTAAAGTACCAATATTAGAATCATTCAGGGTGGGTATGTTTCACCTCCTCCGAAAGTCCGATCCTGTCTTTGAATCGAGACAATAAGTGTGTTTGTGGGAATGATGAATGTGTTTTGACTCATGTTCTGAGGCACACCATGTCACCATTTTAATCACCAGTGGCTATTTATAATTTCTGCTTGTCATTGCTTTTATTATTGTGCAGTGAAATAAGTGTTTCTGTTGCTTCACCTGCTGACCTCTCTCTCTCTCTCAATCCTTTGTTCTCCCTTTCTCCCCCTCTTACTCACTCTCACGCAGTCCTGCTCAAGTTCCGCACGGATAGAGTCGCGACCCTCACCCCGCCAGCTTCACGGAGGATGCCGCACTCTTGCGCCAGATTCGGGACGATGTGCTGGAGGCGCTGGGCCTGAACAACGACCTGCTCCCCGACGACTTTGTCACGTGAGTGATGACATCACAGTAGGGGCCAGGGCAGCTTGGGAAAGTTTGGTCCCAGTGTGTAGAGATCCAGGTTTATATTTTTATGTAGTTACAGATGGACAGACATTAATGTTGAACATATCAGTGATGGCTTAAGCAGATGAGCAGTGCAGGGTCTGCGCAGCGCCATGCAGAGCGACTGGCATGCAGGTACGCACACCTGGGCCCACCTTGAGCAGAAGGAAATGGAGTGTTTCAGCTCTTAATGGACTCATTTACATAACTTTGGCTGAAGAGTCACTCACCTGGACTCCAGAATCAATAATGGCTGCTGATTTTAAGGGAATCACAGATACTAACAGATTCTGCAGCCCTTGTTGTGTTTTAAATGCACCAGATAATGGGAAATTCTGGGTGTTGTGGTCGCATAAATGGAAACGATTTTTGACATGATATAATTAATAGTTCCAAGGGTACTCTGATACTAGTTTTGCATACATATACAGGGTGATAATGGTATTAGTGTGAAGTTTTGTGGTAAATGTTGTGACTTTGCTCTGTGCTGTTGTGTGTGCAGGTACTGCTTCTCTGAAATGGCCCCCGTTTGCGCAGTGGTGGGGGGTGTGCTGGGACAGGAGATCGTTAAGGTGAGATCCCCCCTCCCCAAAACCCGTTCCTCTCTCACGCCCTTCACGGTCGGCCAGCCCCAGCGCTCTTCACTGTCTGATGAGCACGTAGCTCTGCAGTGGACAGGTGGTGACCCCACTGGATTCTGGGTAAAACCCTCCAGGAAAAAAAACATCAAGCAGAAGCTTGAGTCACATGGAGAGCAGCGTTAAAAAGATAAAACACAGGTCCTGAACAGAGCTCACTGCACAGGTTACTCTCACAAAACTAGTGTTCTCCATGTGTTGGGCTGGCTGCTCTGGCTGCGCAGTTTGCGCAGGCTGTTGGGCTCTGGAGCAGAGCCAGGCTCCCAACTGCTCCTGTATGATGAAACCTACTGCAACACTCAGCTGGCCCGGCGCCCGCCACGGACCTCAGGCCCGAAGCCTCTCCACCTGAGAGCCTGGCCATGGTGACCTCTTAGCACGTTAGCACGTGCTACCACAGACCCGCGCTCCGCGGGTGCCCAAGTTTTTATCCATTCCTAGGTCATTCCACTTCATTGCTCCAGGCGTTCGTTTGCGAGTACAGCTTCTCTAGGGAAGCAGGCCGGAACGCATGGTCACCGGGGTTGGCTGCGTCTGTCGCCGTTATCATGTGGAGGCAGCGGGTCGGCACAGCGCCCAGTTAACAGATTGAGGGACTCCATGTGTCTTTGGTGTGTTTGATATTTTTGCCTCCGTGTGCAGATACCGTCCATCCTGGGTAATCTGTAACCATGTGAGACCGCTTTGCGTGTGTGGTTTTGGTCATGAGTGCTTGCAGTGACCGGTCAGGCCTTCACAAAACACCCTGTCATTGCAGCCTGTGTGACGGTGTGGCTGAGATGGCTTAGACCAGGGTCAGTAACTCAACTCTCACAGATAGGGTTAGGGCATCTGACTGACCGATAAAGAGTACATGGTTGAGTCTGTGATCATATGTGGTTGCTGTATCTCTACCGTGGCACGTGGTTGCCTTATCTCTGCGTCTGCACATGGCTGCAGTATCTCTGACCGGACGTGGTTGGATTGACTGGTCACCACATGTCTTTGCAGGCTCTTTCCCAGAGAGACGCACCCCACAGGAACTTCTTCTTCTTCGACGGCCTGAAGGGAAGTGGCGTTGTTGACTACTTCGGTTCAAAGTGAAGAGTCCTCGAGTGTCCGAAAGCAGGGAGGGGGTACCACGCTGCATCCTGGGGGGTTTTTTAGAAGGGCTGTGGGACTCAGTGGGGCTGTCCTTTACAGTCTATCGGGCTGCAGGTTTTCAGATGTACCTTTGTCACACAGTGAACTGAACCAGTCATGTTAGAACATAAAAGATCTTCTGTTATGGGTCTCAGTGATGTGTCCTCTCCCATACCTGGAAAAAAGAAAAACCTTGCAAAAAAACTTGCAGTGGACTGACTACACCAATGTTTGTACTGAACAAATACATGCTCCTACACACACACACATACAGTTATTGCCCTCTTAACGACAGTTTTGTGGCTGCTTAAGGGGGGCTGAGCCCTGGTCCAGTCCTCCTATTCCCCCTCTCTGTACTGTAAATGTGGACCGTTCCTACCATTCTAAGCTCCAGAGATGTGGTTTTTACATTTTGAAATAAAAAAAAAAAAGAAATAAAAAAATGTTGAGAAAAAAAAATCCCCCTTGAGGGACAACCCCCCATTTTGCGTGGTCCTTGGTTGTTGTTGTTGTTGCTGCTGCTTCAGTATGGGTTTGTCTGAGAGAGCATTTGAGGTAAAATGGGTGATTCTGAGTGTATCGCACAGACATGCAGACGGCATGACAATTCCAATGGCAGCCAGCACATGACTGTCTGAATGTATCTGTCGGTCTAGCACTGGTGCATGCTGGGTAACGCAGTAAGGAAGTGGGGATTCAGAACAGCGTTCAGTGTTCAAAGATTCTGAGTGATTGATGTTTTGGCGGTGATGTAATTACACTGCGGTGTGGTTATGTGGTTTTGTTTTTGTTTTTCATCTGTTTTTTGAGGGTGGTGTTGGGTTAGCCTCACCTTGGTACAGAGGTTGGCTTTGTCATGACAGGAGAGATGGGAAGGGTTACGTAGGGTTAGCAACTGTGTTTTTATGGATAACAAACATGAACAATTAGACCGGGTCATAATTCTGCCAGGGGTAAGGCTTCCTCTCACTGGAAACCATGCATTTCTATTCCCTGTTTTCCCAAAAGCCCTTAAACATCAAGATCCTGTCAGCACAAGTCCCAGGGTCTTTACCCCTTTCATGGATCCTTGTTAATTTCATGCTGTTTATTTTACAGAATACTACAAACTTTTATCCAAACCAAGTTCAGTTCTGCAGCATCTGCTTCACATTAACTCTTAGATCATGATCCATTTCACCTCAGAGCCAGTGGACACGAGTGAGGCAGACCTGTGCTTCACCTGTGCTTCCTGCTCTGGCGCAGGTAGCCAATGAGAGCTCAGTATCAGAGTCACTGATCCAGTCTGGGAGGGGCGGGCCGGGGCCCAGGACTAAAACACCTGATTCTACAGTCCTGGGTCTTTACTGAAAAACATGATTATTTCATTACTTAAAACAGATGTATGGACTTAAATAGTAACTTGCGCTTTAGATTTTTTTAACAGAAGTGGGGTGTGGTGTTGAGAGGGAGGCCATGGGGGTTAGTGGGGTTTGTGGGGGTGAGGGTTATCAGGGTATTTGGCAGTGGGCGTGGGGCTTATCTGGTTGTTTGGCATTGTCGGGGTGGCCGTGGGGTGGGGGTTAGCGGGGTAACAGATGGTCTCTCGGTTTGCCTATGTCGTGCGGCAGTCTCCGAGCAGGCTGACTGGCAGCGCCTGCGCAGCGCCATGCAGAGTGACTGGCATGCAGGTACGCACACCTGGGCCCCCCTTCACCTGCTGCCTCTCCCGCTGACACACAGACCCCTCCCTAACAGGCTCACCGAGTTCAGCCCAAAGCTCCCCATACGCCTCTCCATTACCTCATCCATTTTCTCAGCAGCGCTATTTTTAACCTGCCTCATTATGTAAGCCCTCATACACAGATCCACGTGTTGCTGAGCAGAGGTTGAGAAATGCCCGGCTCAAAGCTTTGGCGGCCATGTCACATCTCCGGTACTTTTCCACTTTTCCCAGTGCAGGTCCGCAAGTCAACACTTACCTGATGCAGCTTTGTTAAAATGAGAGCTCATTCTCTTGCAGAACACACCAGGAAAGTAGACCAAAGTAACAAATGCGAGATTCTGTATGAAGGAGATCACAATGGCAGAGAGTAAATCAGTTTTAATGTTAAGGTGAAAGTGAGTTGGAGTATCCACAGGGATCGTGCTTACATTGGCATGTATCCAAGTTTGAATCTGATCTGAGATTGCACTGTGGTACGTTGACTCGGGTCAATGTTATGATGATGAGATAGTGATGTATTAATAAATATAGCTTGAGGGAGCGCAGGTAAAATGAGGTAAAGAACATTTTCCAGTCAGACGATCTTGCTGCAGGTGAGAGTATCGCTCTTTGTGTGTGTGTGTGTGTGTGTGTGTGTGTGCGTGTGTGTGTGTGTGTGAGTGTGTGTTGGGGAGGGGGGGCAACTGGGATGACCTCAGCCAAAAAGAGCATTTGAACACCCACTTCCAAAGAGTTCACCTGTATGTAAGCTCAACCGATACCCATTTTCATATTTAAATTTTGAACATTGACAACAAATAGCACAAAATATGTGTAAGGAAAAAAACATGAATAGGTTGATTTATTTAAATTAATATTATTGAAACACATTCAATGTGGTTTAATAGGTCTTGGGTGAAATTACTACAGGATGGTTGATGTGGATGTAAAAAGTAGCAGAAATGATTATGCCCTCTCTGAAATCAGAGTTATGATCAATCAGCCTGCGGCAGATGTATAAATATTTAAACATTCATGTTAGAGGGGCTACAAAACATGGTTCATAAATGTAATGAGTTTTAATAGTTCTGAAATTATTTACTTGCAAGGATTTTTATTCATTTATTCAGATATTGTCATTTATCTACAATTTATTTGTTTTGTTTTCCAATAATAGATTTCAAAAATAATATGTAAAACTATACTTGTAAACTCTTGTTTATAAATGTGCAAAGCTAACAGTGGAAACATCTTTCTCCTCTCATGGACCTTGTTAGGAATATTCCACTGTTAGGAAAATTGTATTTGTCATATCTTAAGTGTGCTCATATCATTTTAGTAAAGATTATGTCAACAGACGGTTCTAAAATGATGTCCAGGGAAGCCTTTGGCCTCTCTGTGCTTGGGCAGGTGACAGGTGTGTTCCAGTCAGGTCTGCTGACTAACGAGGACTCATTCCCCTCCTCCTGTGCGCATACAGGCAACGGCTGCCTCTTCTCAGTGTTAATGTCAGTGTTTTTCATCAGCGAACACCTTCTCCTGCTGCCTCAGTTTCACACCTGCTCTTATAAATCTTGCAGGCTGTGCTTGTTGGAGGATATTGTGGTGCTGTTCAGGTGTCCCTAACCTGACAGCATTTCGTGCTGAAAAGTGGTGACTCAGATGGTGATTACCCAAGATGCCTTTAAACTGCAAAGATGTTCCTGTGGTCTGGCCTGGTGTTAAAAAAAAGAAAAACGTAAAAACCGAGTGCTGAACCGCAGGGTTGGCCAATAAGGTGGGTCACGTGCCACGCGGCTCTGTGGGTGAAAGTGCATGCGGTGGCACAGTGAAGCACAGCGTGTTTACAGCCAGACATGCATAATGAAGGTACCAAAAACACCGCAAGGTTTCTCTTCTCCCTGCTTTTTGTCACTGCGGTGGGGAAAAACTGGCCCAGCAGGTCAGACTGTCTCGCATAGCTAAGCAGCCAAAGTCGGGCCATCCTCAGTGCGTCTGGGCAGGATGCAAACACAGCAGACTGGGGGTAATAAGGTGATGGCAGAGCTGAAACATTCTGCTCATCCAGTTTGTCACCTTGTGCTTGGCTGGGCCTCCATTGCTGCCAGGCTTTGGGTGTGGTCTGTTCCACCAATACAATGCGACTCCCCTAAGGCCATTGGCAGAGCTTTTGCGAGTGAAGCCATGGTGGTTTTGGCAGGAGATGGGGGGCTGTTTACATGGTCATTTGGGCTGACCCAGGCCTGGCCAGGGTGTGCTGGCTTTTGCTTTCAGCTTAAAATCAGAAATGAATTCAGGTGTCAGAAAGCAGGTAAGGACTTTTAATCACAGCATAACGCAGCGCTCCAAAGGACAGAGCCACAGTCCTCACAGCTGGGCTTGTCTGCTGCTGCTTGCTGTTACTAACACAGCTGCTCACACAGTTACCTTACCTCACCTGGTCTCTTTGGTCAGGACTAACTGTGGAGTTCCAGGTGAAAACTAAACCAGCTTTGGCCCTTCACAGCCCTAAATGAAGACATACTGGGTGCGTTCCAATACTCAAATCTCATCTCCTCCGCTCGCCTCCTGTTTCCCACGGAAACTAATCTTTGTGTACTCTCTCCCTCCACTGTTCCAAAATCGTAGGAGGCAAGACTTAGCGTCCTTCACTCGCCTCCTTGTCTCCTCCAAACGAAGGATACATTGATGTATCCTACCGTGGAAGTCTTGTCACATTTCTGGGTGACATCATTGTACTCGCGACCAGTCCGATTAAAAAAACATTCCTCAGAATATTTTGATTGGCTTAGGTGTCCTCAGAATCAGTCAAAGGAGTGTTTGTGTGTGTGTGTGTGTGTATGTGTGTGTGTGTGTGTGTATGTATGGGTGTGTGCGTTTGGTGGGTGGGGTGTAAGAGGGAAAAGTCTGATGGTAAAAAAAAAACAAAACAAGCATCTTGTTTTTCTTCTTTAAAGGGATTTGCAGAGAAAAGCGCGGAAAACAACAGTGGCCTTGATATGATGATTGATGAAGTCGCTGCTCTTTTCCCCATAATCAGAGGGAGGATTAATTACTGATGGTGCTAAGCCCTTCCTTTTAATCAAAGAGCAGCTTTCTGCCTCCCATTTCTGCCAGGCTGAGGGTAAGGCCACACCCCCAGGCCTGATGTCATCATCTCAGAAGCCAGCTGGCCAATGAGCACAGGTCATGTCAGCTGAGTGGCCCTGCTGCCTGCTCACTGCTCTTTCACTTTGGCCCTTCAGGGTATAAAAATGTTCGGTTCTGTACTGAGAAATCTCATCTATGCACAGCTATGTAATTACCCTCTAACCTCAATATCAATGTCAGTTGGAAGTTAATACATTCCTTCTCAAATCTCTGGCAAACAGTGATCCGATTACCACACAACTGTGAGAAAATGTGGGTCAGTCTGAAGTGAGTTTTGCTCTGGATTAAGATGAGACCTGTGTGTAAGTCAGGCCTGCTCCTGTGCGTTACACGGGCAGAGTCTCCGAGTCCAACGCAGCGATGGAGAACCCTGCCGGCCGGCCCCTCCTCCGAACCTCAGCTCAGTCCACTGCAGCGATGGGGAACCCTGCCGGCCGGCCCCTCCTCTGACCCGCAGCTCAACCCATCAGACGGGAGACTCAGGATCCGTAATCCTGACATTAACCGCATGTGATCCTGTCTCAGACAGTGGGATTCCATCTCTCTCTCTGTGTCTACAGATCCATTTTACTGAGCATGGTCCCTGCAGTGCTTTATATTCAGGTTAATTATTACTGCAGAGCACTGTACAGTATGGGGTCATAGTCGAGGCTCTTGAGTTTAGGATTCTGTATTTATAACTTACCCTGCTTTGGTCTCTTTGAAGACAGTACCTGACCTTATCTAGGTAGACAGCTAGCAATATGAATAAGTGATAATATGACTGATTTTAAAATGTCCACAGTCTGAGTTCTCCTACATGTTTTCTGTATCAGATTAGAACTGATATTTAAGTTGGAGAAATAATTTTATATTTAAAGGTGAGTGAAGTATGGTATTTGACACAAACAACACTTAATTGATAAGGTTTTGTTTCAATTAAGGGGCATATTCACACAGAATTAGAGCCAAATGTTTAAAAACTTTATTGTAAAAAGGAAAAAAATTACAAAAAATCACATAGAAAATGTCAAGTAGCAAATGTACACAGCTTCAGAGTTAGACCACAGACAGCTTTACTTTACAATACAGTAAGGCTGTTCCCTCCATGAGAGAGTGCATTGGAGGCTACAGACCAGAACGCCACAGGAAGTCCCAGAGTCCCCACAGGAAGTGCACCACTGTGTACAAACATCCACTGAGATACTCGAGGAAAAGTGGTTGTTGAGTGAACTCATGGTCTTGGACCACAGAAGAACAAAATTTTAAAAAGTACTTTTTTTAAATCCTTGAACAGAACACAGTTCAACACATCTGTAGCTATGAGGCCATGTGAGACGGACAGCAGTGACACAGGCCCTTCGGCACAGGTAACAGGATCCAGTTCTTCCCCTAGCCCCATGACGGACCCTCACATTTGTGTGTGCGATTGCTACAAGACAGGCACTGCAAAAAGCAACATCTCTATTTCAACAGCACAGAACTGAACCTTGGGAAACACACTCTTGAGATGACTTTTGTTTGTTTTTTTTACAAAATGTTGAGGCATGGTACCATTTCCAGAAAGTGAAATAAGATTCAACGGCACAGAATGACACACTCAGCCTTCTCTGACCTTTTAGCCTCTGACATTTACCCCAAGCGTGTTTGCACATTCCGTTATCTCGTTTTTTTTTTAAACACTTTACAACCCAAAAATAGTGGTTTCGGTTCCTTCAGTATTTTACATCACAGTCTAAGGAGAGTGACTGGAGCCGGAGTAACAGATAGCACTCATGCTACATATAAAGGGCATTCCTGGCTGGGTCTGGACTGTTAATCAGAGGAGGCGGGGTCAATAATGGCTCAGACAGGTCAGAGTGTGACGATAGAGTACGACTGGAGTGGATTTCCCAAAACTCTGTACTTCTACTTGCTTTGTGAGATGCTTTGAAATTCATTTCCGCACAGAAAACAGAGGAAGATTAACGGGCTTGAGGCCCTGCGGCCCCAGCAGTCTTACATGGAAGGCTGACTCTGCTCCCATCAGTCGTGTTTTCTGAAAACCCTCGGACTGCAGACCAGTGGAGTCACAGCACATTCTTAAAAAGGAGAACATGCTTCCTCTCGTCACTCTCACCGAACTTTAAATGTGAAACCGGAAAACATACAACTGGCCATGAAAAAATATCTTAGATCATAGTTTTAATTAAAAACGAAATAATAAATTATCTTACATTTGTTCTTGTGTTGTTAAATTGGGACTGGGATTTGGAGCGTTGGCGGGTGATAAACGTTGATGAGGATGAAGCTTCAGCGCAGCGCTCGGTTCTGTAAACCCCCAGCACCCCCTCAGCCACCCGTTCAGCCATTTCAGATGATAAATATGGATACAAAAATAAAAATGACTTTTCTGAACCTGAAATATTGCTTAAAAAACTGGACTGAGACACACTACCATTTCCATTTCAGCGACCGATTATCAACCCGTTTACATTAGTTTCCCCTGCGTTTAAACACTTTCAACAGATGGTCCAATATAACAAAACAAAAAACTCATAGTGCAGATTTCTGAAAGATTTTACATAAAGACAGGGAACTCTGACTGAAGCACTTGAACATTAATGAACTGTGATTGTGAGACCGCAGATTATTCAGAGAGGTGGATCTGACAGAGGCAGGTTTCACCAGCCCGTCGCCTCCAGCTCCGTCTCTGCTGTTTCCCCAATCCGTTCCTGCTACTGCCACAGCGGGCGAATGCTTTTTCACAGCCTGCCAGCCGCGGCCCGCCGCTAACGAAGCTGCGCACAGACTGCAGGCGGTCGGGCCGTGGCTCGTGGAATGTACCTGCGTACACCTGTACCTGCGCTCGTCTCAGGCTCTCACACCCAGAGCGGATTGTCCACCGCTGGTCAAGGCATTTATTCCGCTGGTGGGAGGGGCTCAGCGCAGCATGAAATGCTCTGAAAATTTCTTAGGAAGTCTGTAAAAAATATATAAATTATGTACAAATCTGAATTCATAGAGTGCTGGCCTTGCCCCTCCCACCAGGTAGGTTTGCTCCCGTATAAAAAGAGGCCCCACAGGTGTGCAGGCCCGTCCAGGTGCCTGGGGCAGTCACACCAGGCCACGCCTCCAGCCTGCTGAGCGCAAAGCTGCCCCACTCCAAACTCCTGACCACTGATTGGCTGACTGGCCAACAGAATGGCCAGCTGGGATTGGACCCGAGAAACCCAGCCTGATATGGTGGGGCGGGGCTTGCCCCCTCCAATGAAGAGGATAATGAAGGCTCATAAGTACGAGAGGGCGGGGCCCCCTGCGGAACCGTAACCTGGTGCCCAAGGAGGGCAACCCACAGGCAGAGACTCCACAGCTGCTCACACCTGCCTCTACACACACTCTCACAGAGACAGGCCCGCACACACTCCCACTGCAATGCTACATCAAAAAAACAAGCAAACAAAAAACACGGATAGAAAACAATGTACAAAATCTACAAAAAAAACAGGGAAATCCGGTCCCGCAGATTTGCCCCATCCCAACACTGTCCATACTGTCCACCAGGGGGCGGCGTGCCCTCCTGCCCCTGCAGTCTATCTGTGTCGGCGCAGGTAGAGAGTGCTCAGGGTGTCTGTGATCAGGGTGAATAGACCCCAGCACAGCCCTCTCCAGTCCTGCAGCTGTGGGCCAGCGTTCTGAAAGAGAGACAGAGAGGAACAGAGTTTAGCCGTGACGGATACAAAACTCCCCCTGGTGGCTGTATATGTCAAAGCAGGTCTTAGGGTCTATTTCATAAATCTGATTTATATGAATGAATTAATTTTCAGCGGACATCAGGGATCTAAGGAAGCTGTAGCTGATGTTTAGTTCAGAGTGTAACCCCCTTAACTGCAGTCTCTGTTGTCGTGCCCTTCAACCAGCAACTTCAAGGCAAACTCCACCAGACCAAGCACAAACAGGTAGGGGGACTAGCCCTGTGCATGTGTGTGTAAGCGTGAGTATGAAAGTGTGTTTGTGTTTGAGTGTGTATGTGTGAGTACTAGTGCATGTGTGTGTGTGTGTGTATTTGTGTGTGAGTGTGTGTGTGGGGGGTGGGGCTGGGCTCTCTCAGACAGACAGTGTCTGCGTGTGCGAGTTGGGAGAAGCGGCTGTGAGTCATTCTCTAAAAATAGCCGCACGCCACGGCACGAGACCAGCTCAGAGACAAGAGCGCGAAACAGACAGTCCCGAGACAGACACCGACGGCAGCACGGGTGGAGAGACAGAGAGAGACAGCAGAATGAGACAGAAGGAGGGAGACAGAGAGAGAGAGAGTGCAGAGTGAGACAGAGAGAGACACAGACAGGATGAGAGTGGGTGGGGGGGCATGTAAAACAGACGCCCAGATGCCATCTAGACAGAAATAAACACTCAACTAAGAGGAAAAAGAGCTGGAGACAGAGGGGCAAACATCCCCGCCAACGCAAAGTCAGAGGGTAGACATAGGGGGACAAAAACAGGACGGGAAAACAGCAGCGTGAGACAGGGCCATGAGACAGGCAGTGGTGTAGGGAGAGGGGTAAATCTGGGCAGTAACGTGTGGCAGAATGTGGCGGTGTGGGGGGCAGAGTTTAGGCGTTGTGGAGGGTAGAATGTGGCGGGGGTGTGGGGGCCGAATTTGGCAGTTGAGAGGAAGTCCCCCTTTTTTTTTGGTCTGGCTTCTAAATAAACAACTAAACAAACATGTCTCCTACAATGCCCTGTCTACCACCAAAACAACGGAGAGACAGAGAGAGAAACAGAGAGAGAGAGAGAGAGAGAGGGAGAGAGAGAGAGAGGCAGCAGTCGCGCCATCCTTCACTCCAGGAAGCTCCAGTTCACTGAGGGCACTGGGGGGAGAGATGAGGGGGGTGGGGCTGGCTTCAACTCTGTACTCTCAGCTGGGTTTTTTTTCTTTACTGCCGTTTTATAACAGTGTGTGTGTGCGTGTGTGTGTGTGTGTGTGTGTTTGTGCTTGTCTGGCTGCACAAACCAGACAGTCAGAATGTGTTTTATGAGAGTATGCTGAAATGATTTTTGTGTGCAAACCCGAGCAGACTGATAAGTGCACAGAGCTGATTCTTTGTGTTTTTCTGAGTGAGCAGAGGAACACGGAGCCAGCTGGGACAGCTGTGTGCGTGAGAGGCAGAGAGCATGATGGTGACGTCAGCGTGTGTTTTTCTGGGCTGGGGGAGAGGGGCGGAGATTAGCCTGTGTTTACTCCCTTAGCTGCCATGGCGGCTCCTCACGCCATACAGCTAGGGGGGGGGGGCAAGCTCACATACAACTGGAAACTCCACTTCAGTCACAACACACACACCCACACAGCAGAGCTGTCCTATTGATCCACACACACACACACACACACACACCACACAGCAGAGCTGTCCTATTGATCCACACACACACACACACAGCAGGGCTGTCCTATTGATCCACACACACACACACACACACAGCAGGGCTGTCCTATTGATACACACACTCACACACACACACAGCAGAGCTGTCCTATTGATCCACACACACACACACACACAGCAGGGCTGTCCTACTGATCCACACACACACACACACACACACACAGCAGGGCTGTCTATTGATACACACACACACACCACACACACACACACACACACAGCAGGGCTGTCCTATTGATACACACACACACAGCAGGGCTGTCCTATTGATACACACACACACACACACACACAGCAGGGCTGTTCTATTGATACACACACACACACACACACAGCAGGGCTGTTTTATTGATACACACACACACACACACACACACACACAGCAGGGCTGTTCTTTTGATACACACACACACACACACAGCACGGCTGTTCTATTGAAACACACACACACACACACACACAGCAGGGCTGTTCTATTGATACACACACACACACACACACACACACACACAGCAGGGCTGTTCTATTGAAACACACACACACACAGCAGGGCTGTCCTATTGATCCACACACACACACACACACACACACACACACACACACACACACACACACAGGGCTGTTCTATGTGACACACACACACACACACAGCAGGGCTGTTCTATTGATACACCACACACACACACACACACACACACACTGTCCTATTGATCCACAAACACACACACACAGGTCTGCTAAGATGCATACACACACTTACAACAGACACTCACCCTTCTCTGCAGGAACATGGCGTTCATCTCGTCCCCAATGATGCGCAGTTGATCCGCCACACGACCCGAGACCTCGTCCTCCAGGTTTTGCTCCGCATTCTGTCCGCTATTCCCTGTGGGCTGGCCCAGGGGGTGCTGTCTCTGGGGTAGCAGGTCAGGCAGGGGCCCCTCTACGCTGGTCCTCAAGTCTCTCCCTGTGTCTGTGTGCAGCGAAACAGGGGACACTTAACTAGCATCTTAACTCATGTCACAAGCCCAGAGAAGTGTCACCCCCATCCCAAACCTGGCGTGTTTCAATGCCCCCAGAGCCATACTGCAGGCTGCAGAGCTATGTTAACAGGACAACGCTGAGCAGGTATGCTAACAGGACAACGCTAAGCAGTATGCTAACAGGCCAGTGCTGAGCAGGTATGCTAACAGGACAGTGCTGAGCAGTATGCTAACAGGCCAGCGCTGAGCAGGTATGCTAACAGGCCAGCGCTGAGCAGATATGCTAACAGGCCAGCACAGAGCAGGTATGCTAACAGGACAATGCTGAGCAGTATGCTAACAGGCCAGCGCAGAGCAGGTATGCTAACAGGACAACGCTGAGCAGTATGCTAACAGGCCAGTGATGAGCAGTATGCTATCAGGCCAGTGCTGAGCAGATATGCTAACAGGACAACGCTGAGCAGTATGCTAACAGGCCAGTGCTGAGCAGTATGCTATCAGGCCAGTGCTGAGCAGATATGCTAACAGGACAACGCTGAGCAGTATGCTAACAGGCCAGTGCTGAGCAGTATGCTATCAGTCCAGTGCTGAGCAGATATGCTAACAGGACAACGCTGAGCAGTATGCTAACAGGCCAGCGTGAGCAGGTATGGGCACTGCTCTAAGGCAGTTCACATTCACATGGGCTGCTGTTCTTTTCCAGGGTTCCAGTCCCATACTGTGGGTTTGCCCCCAGCTCCCAGCCTCGGCAGTGAGTCTTTAAGGCTCTTAGAAGCCTGGAGACGAGTGCCGGCGTCTCACTGGCCACTGCCCTGTGTTAACACGCTGTCACTGTGCTTACACAGGCGGGGCAGAGTCTTAGCGGGACTGACCCGCTCTTTATCCCCCCAGGTCCCTCACACACCACCACTGTCAGACAGAGACTTAAACCAAGTTTAAAGTTTTGCCAGGCCAATGGCTTTCCATTGGGTCTAGTGCTTCTGTTCGTTCCTCATTTCCTTCCCTCTCAAGTTTGATTTTAATCTCTTAATCTGCTTAATTAGTCTAGAGGATACTTGTTTGTGTGTTTGAAGATGCAGTCATATTGGTTTAGTAAATGGATGCATGAACCTTACATTTGTTTTGATGTTGCTTTGACTCTGTCCCAATATTAAGAGGGTAAAATATTTTGCTGGCAAAACGACTGATTCAGAACTAATTTTGTTACATGAATATTTAAAATTTTGCAGTTGTTATTTGAACTCTAATTCAGAAAACCTAGAATTTGTAAATATCAGTTCTTTTGATTGGATTTTCAATGTTCTCTGCAGGTTCAGACAATTTGTGCATATTTCACTGTATTGCTAATTAATCATTGCAATTCATATTTGAGAACAAAAATAGGTAAATACTCAATGAATTCATGTCCTATATAAAATACATACAGCATACAACAGCACTTAAAAATTAAGAAAACAGTGTGCCAGGAATATAAAATGCATTTGGCTGTTTTTGTGCTTTTTTCACCGCTGTAATTTTTCTTGTATGAAATGCACCAGAACAGTCCTGCAATTTTAAAGGCTCTCCTGCTCTTGGAGCTGCAGGTGACTCAGGAAACGCCGAGAGAAACAGAGAAAGCGGGGAAGCACTGGCTTGTTGCCAGGGTAACTGTGGCCTGGCACTGCCAGGAACCGATTTCAACCATTGGCTAAGAAAAAACAGGGCTACACTGTGATAGGGTGGACGAGGTGAGGAGGGGGAGGGACCTGCTGCCTTGGACAGGCAATAGGAGGCAGGGAACTAGGGAGTAAAGAGGGAAGAGGAGAAGCAAAACACAGGAAGGCGGCAAAGGTGGAAAGGAAAAAATAAAAGAATAGTGGATGGAGGAAACAGGAGGCGAATATGCCGTGCTGGGGAGAGCTGCATGCAGCGAGACTGCCGGCTGGATGGCAGCGTATCCCAGTGGCTGAGGGCTCCGTGGTTGGGCTTAGTGGGAAGTCAAAGACCAGGGCAAGCCTTGACATGCCCCTGCTACAGCTCCTGGAAGTCAGCCAGGAAGGCAGAGTGAGAGTGAGAGAGGGGGGAGGAAGACAGAGAGAGAGAGAAAGAGAGAGAGAGAGAGAGAGAGATGGGGCAATCTCGTGGCTCGTGGCTGTGGGACACAGTGGGCTGTGTGGACTGAGCACAACTCTCCACCCACTTACACTGCGTGTGCCCTGATCTAAGACAGCAGCTTCCTGCAACTGCAGCTCCCCACACCAAAGCCCAGGCAGGACAGGCGGCCATCTTCTCACTAACGCACCCTCCCTCTCAGTGCTTCTCTCTCCGTCAGGACTTACAACCTGTGCTGGCAATCTATGGTTGCACCAATCATGATATTTTGCCCATGTTTCCTTAAAGCAGAAAAATATTTTGTGAATTTATCTTTTTTTTTTTTTTATTTGCTTCCTCAGCACCCTAATTCAGACACCAGCTGTATCTGCAGCACTCTGGTGCAGCCTGGGAAATCTAGAATGAGGCCTGCTCAAGCACTGAGCCTCCACACCGTCTCACCATGACCTATAATTACTGTAATTATAATCGGTAAGTATGAGGCACATCTTACACACGCTGCGCAGTGCTCACAGTGAAGCACTTCAGGTGAAGCATTTCTCTTAAAGATACAAATACAGTCAACTGGGTCCTGAAGTCAGAAAACATTTCTGTCTTCATACAAGTGTTGTTGCACTGACATAAATCAACTCCCTTTGCACGTCCTGGTTTCTTACCTGTGCTTTGTCGGACAAGTGTGTGGGCAGACCCTGAGGAGGGCACGCTGGGTTCACTGGGCAGAGAGGCGGGCGTTGCGTCTGGGCCATGTGTCGCAGTGCTGTAGCTGGTCTGCGTGGCGATGTCACGTCGTGGGTAGCAGGGCTGGTAGCCCACCTGCAGGGCATGCACTCCTCCCCTGTGCCAGGCCTCCTGTCGTGTGCCGTCCGGCCGCAGCGCCTCCATCCGGCAGCTCCGCTGCCCACCCTGACCACCACTGTCCACTCCACCGTTTGTCTGGGGTCGGGCCATACCTGCTGCAACCTGCAGGGGGCGCACAAAACAGCCTAGAGTCACCACACCTGTCTGCCAGTGCCCACACACCTCACATGCAGAACCCCACTGTGTCACTGGGATTGAAATTAAATATACATTTACATTATGCAATTACCAACACCACAACTTGTGAATACAGTTTTGTTTGAAAAAACTGTTCCCACCCTGTGGACTCCAAATTAGTTTTACTACAGTTTTAACACTGACTTCCAATTACATGTATTGCATTGTACTGTTCCATGGATTCAATAAATGTGACACACTGACAATATGTAACGATAATTAAATAGTATATGCAACTTCACCGTTAATTTAAGTACATTTCATTTATCATACTGCATTTCAGAAACAAAATTCAACCGTTTGTATTTCAAGTCCATGCGAATCACGCCTGCATTCAAACAATAGTGCGAGTCAAGAGGAATCTTCTCAAAAACATTGTTTGTTTTGACTCGGGCTTGACCCAACAACCTATATTCCAGGTGGCCGCTAGGTGGCAGCGAAGGCGCCCTCGTGCTCATAGAGTTGTTTGTAAACAAATCCGTGCCAGAAGCGAATTGCCACGCTCGCGCTAACACACACCCCAGCGCGCGCTACACTAAGCTACACAATAACAAGCTTGACAGCAGAAGCGTGGCTCTTTCACAATTTCTCCATGATACAGGCGGTAAATTCCAGCAGCTCAGGTTTGATACTATACTGACTGAACACCCAAATTTCCACATTGCAACACAGACAACCATATCAGACTGTAAAAAATTAACTACCTACTCTAAGGGATGGAAATCCAGCCTGCATGGAAAGATTAAGTCAATACATTTCATGACAGCATTAACAATGTTTTATTCTACACAAGCTGATATGTGTACTGCGCTGCAGCTTGTGCAAGAGGTCTCCTGTACTGACCACGCGAAAGAAAAAGCATTTTCTGACATTGGCATTTTCCACCAGATGAAAGAACGTGAAAATATTGCAGCCACTCTATCCTGATTGTTCAAAGTCACAGCACTAAACACGAAAATTTAGCTGAGAAGTTATCAGAATACACAGTGGAAAATGGAAATATAACCCAGGCATCATGAAATTGAGATTATTCACGTTTTGGACGTCCAATAATCTCTCAATCATTGATCAACATGAAAATGAACAATCTACAACACTTTAGAGGCACAGTCGCGTTATTTGTGCATAAGACGTTGGATTTTTCGACACATAGCTAGAAATATTTACAAATGAATTAACTAATTTTAGCCTAGTATATCTCTGGGGAAAATTCACATTACCAAACTTTGATATGACCATTGGAGACTTTACGATTCAGAAATCAGAAAATAACTGTCAACAAATATGACTAAAACTAAAATAATATTTCTGCATATAACCGTTTCCCTTTGCCTAGCTAACTTACCAAAAGTCAACATGTCAATCGTATATTCTCGGGAACCACACTGCGCTTACAGGCGAGACGCGGAGTTAGAACAACATCGGCGAGATAGCCATTGCTACCCTCGTTAGCAATAGCTACCCTGGCTGGCTAAAATATTTTCACCAGGAGCTTACGTCCTAAGTGAAACTGTGGGCTTCTGTCAAGCTGTGGAACGCCACATCTGCCTTGTCACACCTCTGCCAGATGGGATTTATTTCCAAAATCAAAAATAATCCAAGATCCAAAAGCCTGCCGAGTTATGTCACGACATGCGGTCCACTAGGTCAACATGAACAAGAAAATGCTCAAAGCTCCGTGCGCGCTTCAAAGACATGACCGGAATGAAATCGTCCTGCGATACAGTGATTTATTCGCTACATGGAATCAAATAAGCTCTGCAAGATGATACGGGATACAGTGACAGCCTTAACGTCAAATAGTGTCAAGTACATTCAGCTGTCAAACGACATGCCATGCTTATAGAAGTAGCTTAAATTATACTGCCAATATGTTAAAAACTTAAATTTACCTGCCTCTGTTGACGCTTCGTTATCTCAGGATAGCAGTCAAAAGTTTACGTAATGTTGATGATTCCTTGTCATTAGAGGTTGTATACAGAAAGCTAACTATGTAGTTAGCTAATGCCCTTGCTTAGAAGTCCATTCGTGTGACATTTCACCATTGTGTGAACCTTACGCCGATGAACATCCCAAGAAAGCTGCAAACGAACCGCTGATCAAAAGCTAAATATTATGCTGAAATCGTTGTTTTGCTAACGGGGTAACGAAAACAATCCTGGCGTGGACTACGGATGAGAATGCAACACAGTTGTGATCCCGCTCAGCTTTCACTCCCGCGGCTAGACTCCTTTCGCCACGCCCTCTTCGTGTCTGACAAGTCCTGACATGCACTTCGAGCAGCAGAGATGCGCAGCCGTGCCGCTGCTCTGGCCAGTTTGTTCTTACGAGACTGCAAGAATCCACAATACACCCAAGAGTGCACCTCCTTTCGCCTTTCCTGCCCCCTTCCCGCCCCCTCGCCTGTGTGGTTGTAAACCGGTAAACAGCTGTCAACCAAAACAATACAAACAGAGTTCTTGTGGTATTTTCACCTTTGCAAGCTTTCAACACAGTACAAGGTGTTAAGGACGATGACAAGGGGTCACTGTGGTGATTAGTAAATTGATCTTGTAAACATGGTTTGTTGGAAATATGAGGATGACCATATTATTTTGTCCTAACATGAAGCTGCACTGTTCCGCCCAGTTTACGAATCTTACTTTTCAGCAGATTCTGCTCTGTAGGCTAAAGCAAAGCCACCTATAAAACTGTTCATCGACTTTAACAGAACTCTGCAGACAGTCATCATTCTGCGCGTGGCAATGCTAAATTGAAACTGTGCGTACTGTGACTCAGGAGACCTCAGTCCTACGAACTACAATGTCTACGTTGATACAATGTGTAACATAAAATCGCTAGGCTCACGCAATCATAACAATGTTAGGAGGGAGAATAGATGTTGATCTAGCACAAGTAAGTTATTCATGCAAAAGTGTAGATTTTAGAAAACAACCAGTAATACAAAAGTGGCAGTTTACCAGTCAGATATTTAGCAGACAATTTTCAACACCATTAATGCTCTGATATTACCCTCTCTGCAGGTGCCTGTCTGAACATTAGTGCAGTCAGTCGCTCCACTCAGGTACTCAGGTAGGCTGCAAGAGAAAGAATGCAGTGTACTTGGGGTATCCTAAAGTTCAGGAGAAGGGGGCGGGGGGGGATGCACCGTGCACCATATCCTGAGTGCTGAATGAAGATAACGTGCAAGCAAACACAAACGCTGATGTCTGTGGAATGGAAAAGTTCCGCTCTATGTCTGACGACTCATAGATTTGCCCCCTTGTGACATGAAGTCTCCGGGGGAGCTCATCACGGAACTGCGAAAATGGTGAGAGACGTTTGCACAGGTGGCATGTCAAGCATTGTTATCGACGGGCTGATTCATATGTCATGAATATAGATGGTCTGTTGACTGTGCTCCAAGTGCTACGCGTCCTCTGAGAGTGAAATGTAGGTAAATCTACGTATGATGTGAACACCTTGCAAATGCGAGTACATTACAGGGATGCAGTGTTATTATATATGATATCATAATTATACATTTAAAACAAAAATACTTAGTTGAAAACAATTAATCTTGCAAACACACATAGGCACGGCTATCTGGAAATTAGTCTAATCACTGTCATATATTATTCCTTCAAACTCTTTATTGTCCCATAAATTATATTCTTCAGATGGTTTTTAGTTTAGTTAAAGGTCCTATAGCCTGGTTAAAGTCCGGATTGTAACTGAGTAATAGTAATAAAGAAGTTACAATAGTAATTGTACATATGTGTAGTCATAAAGCATTGTTTTAGGTCAAATTTCAAATTCGTGTTCAAAGATCAAATAGACTAACTAAAATACAATAAAGGTCAATAAAAGGCCTTCTAATAAGTAGCCTATATTTTCATGGAGGGTGCTTTGCAAATTAGAAATGAGAGGAAGATGAATTCCAGAGTTCGAGATACTGATATTCAAACCTCACAGTCCGTCCATGACAACACAAAACATCTGTAACATGACTTATCCTGCCCATTACGCAGTAGGGACGGTACAGGAATACAAGCACAGCCAAAACAGAGCCCATTGCCGTGACATTGTACCACAATGCCGTGACTCGGATTCGAACCGAGGTTGCTGCGGCCACAACGCAGAGTACTAACCACTATACGATCACGGCAAGCTATTTGGGCTCACATTTGACAGCAAGAACTGTATCGAGTTTTGTTTGACTCCACATACAATCAAGAAAATGACTGAACTGGGATTTTAATATAATTATATAAAGACGGTTAGCGGTAAATACACAGAGTTGGAAAATGTTCTGGCACTGATGTATATCAGCAGCTATAACTTTCGTTTGCAAACCTATGACTGTGTTATTCACGAACGCATTGAGAAATTAGGATGGTAGGACATCCAGTCACACACATGTTGCGTCAGAAATATTGACACTCGACAGAAATATTACACTCGGAGATTAGAATGCATTATGAGAAATGGGATCCTTTTATGAAAAACAACCCAAAATCACAAATAATTACCAAAATCTGCAGCTTGCTCCTAATTTAACACAGGATTGCCAGTGACTCACACTAGTGCTGCTGATGTCACTATCAGGCTTCTAATGACTTTAGCATGTACTGTCTTTCATCTGTTTTCGTGGAAACAGCCATTATTGGTTAAAATTCAATTGGTCTTAAAATGCAAAGGACACTTTTTAATCTGAGGAATGTATTTAGGTCTTAGATTGTCATATTCTGCATATAAAGTCAAACGAATCGGCGAACTCACTAATTTGATCATCGACCATGGATCTAAAAATACCCACAACACTGGACCAACTTCTAAATTGTTTGTTGAGGTTTTATTTGACTGCGTGACGGTACGTATGTCCCAATGTTTTCATGGGAATCCCCCGGAATGCAGATTCATTTGACCTCTTCAGTGCCGCTTGTGACTGCAGCTATTGTGGCCTTGCAGTGCAGCTGTGTGCCATCTGGGGCTCGCGGCTTTGTTGCGTTGCTTAATCGGATGGAAATGACAGTTTGTCTTGAGACCCCTCTCCGATCGGGAACGCCTCCCTTTCAGCGGGGAATTCCCTGCTCAGGTACATGTCCGGGCGAATTTCCAGACATCGACTGCAAGCCTCGGTTAATACGGATCTCTTCCGGATACCTACAGCGGCCAAGCGAGGTCCATTTTGACTTCGTTCCCTTCATTTCACATTTTGTAGCTGTGTGGACAGTGTTTCTGTACCAGGAATGTTTGATATTGCCTTTAACGTAAGGACATAAAGGACAGAGTATATCCAAAGTTCATATAGTTTCATGTGACAGTTTCAGTAAGGTTGGCTAGCTTTAGTAACACCCTTGGGGAATGTAACTACATTTTCACCGCAGTGAGCGTACTACGCAAATAAAACTGCTGAAAACTTTCACATCATATGATTAAGCAATTAATTTTAATTTAGGACACCTGATCTAATCTATTCATGAACACGTTTGTGCCACACCATCAACATTCGCAAGTGTCTGATCATATGACAATGATATGCTATGAGAACATTATGATCACGCAGATTACCCTCCCTGCATCTCATTAATGCTGATAGAATAGTGATTTGGAGCACCTGTGCTCACCTGAGGGAATTTGCATGCAGCAGACGGCTGGTGTCATGCTCATCGTGCAGCGCGCTGCAGCGCACAATGAGAACTCTCACCTGGTCGCATGCCAGCAGTGAGATCACTCTCTGGTCACGTGACGCGTATCGATTTCCAGCTCGCACGTGCCCAAATGACGGAAAGATGCCACGAATTACTCGCTCTATGCAGCACCTAATACACAGACCACAGACTAATAGGCCTTTTTTATTATCCAGTATGCATGTTCATTTGCATGTTTTTAATAAATTTATTTATCTCTCGGTCTACTTTTCTGTTGCAGTCTCTTTTCTCAGTGCAGGTGGGATGTGATCATTGTGTACAGGTGTGCATGGCTGAAAGGAAAAGGCCAGCGCTGTGCAAGGCGGCCCGCCTTTCAGAGATCCCTGCTGGGAGCGGCCAGGCAGAGAGGCCCATCTCAGCCTTATGAGCACTGAGCTCCGATTTGCACTGCCACGATGACATCATCCTTCACACAACTCCCCCATCCCCAAGCCCCCCACCTTCCTACTCCACCCCCACCTACCCACACACACAGCTCTCTGGCTATAAGATAGCCCCCACCTACCCACATACACAGCTCTCTGGCTATAAGATAGCCCCCACCTACCCACACACACAGCTCTCTGGCTATAAGATAGCCCCCACCTACCCACACACACAGCTCTCTGGCTATAAGATAGGCAGCTGGCCCCAGTTCCCCCCCACCCCATTTCACAAATTAGTTTTCATTGTCGCCAGCTAATTGGCTGCTAAACAGGCGGAGTGGTGGGGAGCTGAGTGGCGCAGAGCAAACAGCTGCCTCTTCTCGCACAGTAATGGGAGGATGGTGAAAGACAGATCCCAGCACAGACCAGCCGTCGCTCAGGGTGTGCAGACACTGAGCAGTCAGAGCTGTGTGTTTATGATAGTGTGTCAGTCCGCTCATAGCTCCAGGCTATGCGTAAAAACACGGCTCAGCCAGCCTGGCAGCCGGCTATATTCCTGAGGTCTTTGAGGGAATCGAGGGTTGTGGGTTCAAATCTGTTGTAGGATACTGTTACTTTCCTATACAGGAGTTCCCATGTAAAATGGCATGAGTATCAAGCTGGCTAACAGAGTGTACCATTTAATTAAAGAAAGGAGTTTTTTACAAATATGTATTAAGTCTGGAATATAACTTCATTTGCTGCTGTAGGTAATATGTGGAACAGGTTTTGTCTATAGCTTCTATATTGGAAAAAAGTTAACCTGTTCATTGTTTTACCTCTGAAAATATAATTTCAAAACTAGTACTAAGGTTAAAGGTCATCTTCATTTTTGGTACTTTGGACAGAAAATATTATTACAACATAATATACATTGTAATAATGCATATTTATATATTCAACCAGACATCATTGTGTGAAAAGACATGTACTCAGTTCACAGTGCATGTAAATCAGTGTTTCTGTCCTCATACCATAAGCACATATAATGAGGCCAATACTGTTATGAAATATTCTCATGCACCATCCATCTTGGTGCATTTAAGGGGTATTTTTGTTATGTACACAGTACTCAAGAAATGCCAGCTTTTGCTTGACACTCTCAAGGTATTACTATAGACAGCGTTGGTAAAAGCCATGTTGCATCACAAGGTTAGCAGGCCAGATGACATCATTGCTTTAAGGGAAGGAGCACATGGCTGTCTCTGCGTTAACTACATTATGGCTGTGTGAGACCCGGGCCCAGCGGCCATTACAGCCAAACATACGCTGGAGACACAAGTGTTCTCTGGGCATTTGTGTCATCCCTTCACTTTATTACAGATATGGATTTTATGATTTATATGAAGTATCGTGTGTGTGCAGTCCTGGTTTTCATCATCATCTGTCCATACACCTGACCCACAGCTACCGCTGCAAATGAGCGTGTGTGATTCTGCAAACAGAGATCGGTAAGTTCAGCGATCAACTCATTTCCTTGCACTGAAAAAGGTAATACTCACAATAATACTTTAATTAGGCAATTTTTGTGAGTCAAAGCTACTAACACATATTGATTGAATCCTGCACCTTGTCATGTATTGAAGTTCTTTGGCCTTTTGAGGGCAGGAATTAACAGTTAACAAACAGAGCAGGTGATGGGCCCTTTGATGTGGACTGAAAGGCAGATTGTTGAGGGGTAAGGTGTGCTATGGTAACAGGTTGCCCTGTCCTAGGAGTAGATGGAACAGCCCAAGTTCACTGCAGCCCAGCCTGGTGCACCGCATGGAACAGCCAAAGGTCACTGCAGCCCAGCCTGGTGCACCGCATGGAACAGCCCAAGGTCACTGCAGCCCGGCCTGGTGCACCGCATGGAACAGCCCAAGGTCACTGCAGCCCAGCCTGGTGTACCGCATGGAACAGCCAAAGGTCACTGCAGCCCGGCCTGGTGCACCGCATGGAACAGCCCAAGGTCACTGCAGCCCGGCCTGGTGCACCGCATGGAACAGCCCAAGGTCACTGCAGCCCGGCCTGGTGCACCGCATGGAACAGCCCAAGGTCACTGCAGCCCGGCCTGGTGCACCGCATGGAACAGCCCAAGGTCACTGCAGCCCAGCCTGGTGTACCGCATGGAACAGCCAAAGGTCACTGCAGCCCGGCCTGGTGCACCGCATGGAACAGCCCAAGGTCACTGCAGCCCGGCCTGGTGCACCGCATGGAACAGCCCAAGGTCACTGCAGCCCGGCCTGGTGCACCGCATGGAACAGCCCAAGTTCACTGCAGCCCAGCCTGGTGCACCGCATGGAACAGCCAAAGGTCACTGCAGCCCGGCCTGGTGCACCGCATGGAACAGCCCAAGGTCACTGCAGCCCGGCCTGGTGCACCGCATGGAACAGCCCAAGGTCACTGCAGCCCGGCCTGGTGCACCGCATGGAACAGCCCAAGGTCACTGCAGCCCGGCCTGGTGCACCGCATGGAACAGCCAAAGGTCACTGCAGCCCGGCCTGGTGCACCGCATGGAACAGCCCAAGTTCACTGCAGCCCGGCCTGGTGCACCGCATGGAACAGCCTAAGGTCACTGCAGCCCAGCCTGGTGTACCGCATGGAACAGCCAAAGGTCACTGCAATGGCTGATCTCATCATCCCTAGACAGCAGAGGTAGCAGGTTATACATCCTGCTGTCCTCTTGACCAGGTCACCCTTGTAAAAGAGACTTTATGTCTCAACAGGTTTTCTCCTGGTTAAATTAAGGCTAAATTAAATAAAAAACAAAAAAGGGATGGTGTGTCTACAGTGTGGAATGCGGCGTAAGCTGGTCATCACATGACCTGGAGCAGTCATGTGTCACCACATCCACCTCCTGAGTTTGTGTGAGGAAGTCTCTGTCATGGAACAGTTCAGTTTGGGGTCAGAAGAAAGCGAAAAAGGGGGAAAAACATAAAATATGAAGATGAAGTAGGTGAGGATGCAAAATGTTTGGGAGATGAGGTCATGGGTAGCGTTGAGCAGAGCGGTAGATTTGGGAGGGGGGGGTCTTAGCTGTTCAAACGGATCTCTAATCCCCCTGATTCCCCCCGGGGGGCTCAGCCTGGCCGTCTGTGGCCAGCTCACGCACTGAGGTGACCTTTACTCAAAGGTGCCTATAAAAACATGGCGGTCAGCAGCACGGCTCAGTGATGGGATAATGACGCTAAATGTGGCAGGAACCGCCTGCAGGTTTGGGCACCTCTTGGGGGGAGCCAATTACCTCATTACCGTCCGAGTTCAGCGAGCTGACCACATGGCCCAGGGCCAGCCAGCGACCGAGGGGGAGAGCCCGGCCAGCGGGGCCAGCTGTTCCCACCACACCCATGTGACCTGAGGCAAACCAACTAAGCCAAGGTTTGACAGGGATGAAGAACTCATTGTGACAGACTGTGGGTCAGCAGATCTCCATTCTCTGGGAGCTCTCCAGCTACAATGGCCATCGCATCCAATGCAAGCTGAAAAACTTAACACTTCCATAATGGCAATCATTTGGTTAAATCAGCACTCAAAATATAGTTTAAAAAATGAAACATAATCTTATTGGAACAAAAGGACATTTGCACTGACTGAGATGTGATCTAGGCTTTTCTCCACCAGCTCTTTGGATTCAGTTTCAAGTTCCACATTCCAGTAGTTCAAAGTGTGGAGTCTTTATCTCACAGGCATGATATGATTTCCCAAAACAAACAAATAAAGGTTGAGCTCAACCAGAAAGTCAAACTAGGAACATAGAATGTATTCCATGAGGTCATGAAGTACATTCAATAATCTTATTTAATAGCATTTGGCCTCATTTAAGGAAATCAGGAAAATGGGGGGAGGCACAAAGCCGGCTTTCCAAGTTTGCTGGTTAATCTTGGGATAAAGGTACACAATTAACTGCAAATTTGTATTTTTAACACATTAACATTAGAAAAAAGGCAGATTTTCTTCATAATATTTGCCTAAGTGAAACTGATGTCCAGTGACTCTGCTTCATGGTGTACCCCCCAGGAGAGCTGTTTCTGCATATTGAGGCAGGGAAAATCTTGCAGAATAAAACCATCCCTCCCTGCGTAAACATACACTGGCCTGTCAAGCTCCTGGCCCATGGCTGCTGCACAGTTATCCCTCTGGCTGTGCCTTTCTGTGTATACATGACTCATTTTAAAATGATACAGCATTACAATGATCACTAGCTCAATGTACAATGTGCATTTTACTTTGAGACAACTGATAATGAACCAGTTTTGATGATGAACTATCTTTTGGGTCAATGAGACCCCATAAATCTTAATGTATGGACAATTCTGCCAGTCACCGGTGCACCTTGAGGCCAGGCAGGCATTTATCCGATAATGCTAGTGAGCGTTAATGCGAGACTGTATCACAAACAAAATGAACCACGCTGCCATTTTAATAGTGTTAACATGGCTGCAGTGAACATGAACCACGCTGCCATTTTAATAGTGTTAACATGGCTGCAGTGTGAACATGAACCACGCTGCCATTTTAATAGTGTTAACATGGCTGCAGTGAACATGAACCATGCTGCCATTTTAATAGAGTTAACATGGCTGCAGTGAACATGAACCACGCTGCCATTTTAATAGTGTTAACATGGCTGCAGTGAACATGAACCACGCTGCCATTTTAATAGTGTTAACATGGCTGCAATGAACATGAACCACGCTGCCATTTTAATAGTGTTAACATGGCTGCATGAACTACGCTGCATTTTAATAGTGTTAACATGAAACATGAACCACGCTGCCATTTTAATAGTGTTAACATGGCTGCAGTGTGAACATGAACCACGCTGCCATTTTAATAGTGTTAACATGGCTGCAGTGAACATGAACCACGCTGCCATTTTAATAGTGTTAACATGGCTGCAGTGAACATGAACCACGCTGCCATTTTAATAGTGTTAACATGGCTGCAGTGGAAATGAACCACGCTGCCATTTTAATAGTGTTAACATGGCTGCAGTGAACATGAACCACGCTGCCATTTTAATAGTGTTAACATGGCTGCAGTGAACATGAACCACGCTGCCATTTTAATAGTGTTAACATGGCTGCAGTGAACATGAACCATGCTGCCATTTTAATAGTGTTAACATGGCTGCAATGAACATGAACCACGCTGCCATTTTAATAGTGTTAACATGGCTGCAGTGAACATGAACCACGCTGCCATTTTAATAGTGTTAACATGGCTGCAGTGAACATGAACCACGCTGCCATTTTAATAGTGTTAACATGGCTGCAGTGAACATGAACCACGCTGCCATTTTAATAGTGTTAACATGGCTGCAGTGAACATGAACCACGCTGCCATTTTAATAGTGTTAACATGGCTGCAGTGAACATGAACCACGCTGCCATTTTAATAGTGTTAACATGGCTGCAGTGAACATGAACCACGCTGCCATTTTAATAGTGTTAACATGGCTGCAGTGAACATGAACCACGCTGCCATTTTAATAGTGTTAACATGGCTGCAGTGAACATGAACCACGCTGCCATTTTAATAGTGTTAACATGGCTGCAGTGGAAATGAACCACGCTGCCATTTTAATAGTGTTAACATGGCTGCAGTGAACATGAACCACGCTGCCATTTTAATAGTGTTAACATGGCTGCAGTGAACATGAACCACGCTGCCATTTTAATAGTGTTAACATGGCTGCATTTGCCATTTTAATAGTGTTAACATGGCTGCAGTGAACATGAACCACGCTGCCATTTTAATAGTGTTAACATGGCTGCAGTGAACATGAACCACGCTGCCATTTTAATAGTGTTAACATGGCTGCAGTGAACATGAACCACGCTGCCATTTTAATAGTGTTAACATGGCTGCAGTGAACATGAACCACGCTGCCATTTTAATAGTGTTAACATGGCTGCAGTGAACATGAACCACGCTGCCATTTTAATAGTGTTAACATGGCTGCAGTGTGAACATGAACCACGCTGCCATTTTAATAGTGTTAACATGGCTGCAGTGAACATGAACCACGCTGCCATTTTAATAGTGTTAACATGGCTGCAGTGAACATGAACCACGCTGCCATTTTAATAGTGTTAACATGGCTGCAATGAACATGAACCACGCTGCCATTTTAATAGTGTTAACATGGCTGCAGTGAACATGAACCACGCTGCCATTTTAATAGTGTTAACATGGCTGCAATGAACATGAACCACGCTGCCATTTTAATAGTGTTAACATGGCTGCAGTGAACATGAACCACGCTGCCATTTTAATAGTGTTAACATGGCTGCAATGAACATGAACCACGCTGCCATTTTAATAGTGTTAACATGGCTGCAGTGGAAATGAACCACGCTGCCATTTTAATAGTGTTAACATGGCTGCAGTGAACATGAACCACGCTGCCATTTTAATAGTGTTAACATGGCTGCAGTGTGAACATGAACCACGCTGCCATTTTAATAGTGTTAACATGGCTGCAGTGAACATGAACCACGCTGCCATTTTAATAGTGTTAACATGGCTGCAGTGAACATGAACCACGCTGCCATTTTAATAGTGTTAACATGGCTGCAGTGAACATGAACCACGCTGCCATTTTAATAGTGTTAACATGGCTGCAGTTTGAAATGAACCACGCTGCCATTTTAATAGTGTTAACATGGCTGCAGTGATCATGAACCACGCTGCCATTTTAATAGTGTTAACATGGCTGCAGTGAACATGAACCACGCTGCCATTTTAATAGAGTTAACATGGCTGCAGTGAACATGAACCACGCTGCCATTTTAATAGTGTTAACATGGCTGCAGTGGAAATGAACCACGCTGCCATTTTAATAGTGTTAACATGGCTGCAGTGTGAACATGAACCACGCTGCCATTTTAATAGTGTTAACATGGCTGCAGTGAACATGAACCACGCTGCCATTTTAATAGTGTTAACATTTTAATGAACCATGCTGCCATTTTAATAGTGTAACATGGCTGCAGTGAACATGAACCACGCTGCCATTTTAATAGTGTTAACATGGCTGCAGTGAACATGAACCACGCTGCCATTTTAATAGTGTTAACATGGCTGCAGTGAACATGAACCACGCTGCCATTTTATAGTGTTAACATGGCTGCAGTGAACATGAACCACGCTGCCATTTTAATAGTGTTAACATGGCTGCAGTGAACATGAACCACGCTGCCATTTTAATAGTGTTAACATGGCTGCAGTGAACATGAACCACGCTGCCATTTTAATAGTGTTAACATGGCTGCAGTGAACATGAACCACGCTGCCATTTTAATAGTGTTAACATGGCTGCAGTGAACATGAACCACGCTGCCATTTTAATAGTGTTAACATGGCTGCAGTGAACATGAACCACGCTGCCATTTTAATAGTGTTAACATGGCTGCAATGAACATGAACCACGCTGCCATTTTAATAGTGTTAACATGGCTGCAATGAACATGAACCACGCTGCCATTTTAATAGTGTTAACATGGCTGCAGTGAACATGAACCACGCTGCCATTTTAATAGTGTTAACATGGCTGCAGTGAACATGAACCACGCTGCCATTTTAATAGTGTTAACATGGCTGCAATGAACATGAACCACGCTGCCATTTTAATAGTGTTAACATGGCTGCAATGAACATGAACTACGCTGCCATTTTAATAGTGTTAACATGGCTGCAATGAACATGAACCATGCTGCCATTTTAATAGTGTTAACATGGCTGCAGTGAACATGAACCACGCTGCCATTTTAATAGTGTTAACATGGCTGCAATGAACATGAACCACGCTGCCATTTTAATAGTGTTAACATGGCTGCAGTGAACATGAACCACGCTGCCATTTTAATAGTGTTAACATGGCTGCAGTGTGAACATGAACCACGCTGCCATTTTAATAGTGGCTTAAATGGCTGCCATTTTAATAGTGTTAACATGGCTGCAATGAACATGAACCACGCTGCCATTTTAATAGTGTTAACATGGCTGCAATGAACATGAACCACGCTGCCATTTTAATAGTGTTAACATGGCTGCAGTGTGAACGCATGCATCTCCTCTGAGCCCACAGCTGTCAATCAGCGGTGATTATGAGTGATCTTATGATCAGCTCTATGCTGTTCAAACATTACCATTTCTTTTTTTATCCATTCAGATCTGCACAAACACAATAATCTGCACTCAATAAAAGGATATTGTTAAGAAAATCCCCTCCTTGTTTGTTGAGTTGCAGGGAGGTGGGTGTTGAACACTCGATGATGCGAAGCTGAGCTACGGCCCAGCCCTCAACCTCCCTTGAGGTCGCCAGGTTTGGTTGCTCTCCTGTCACAACAATTAGGTCATCACTAGGTCCGTGTTTACCAAAGCAGAGAGGGGAGCGGTGAGAGGTGTAACCCAGCCCTGGGTGGCTCAGCATCGGTCATCGGTCCCAGCCAGCTCCTGGGCTGGGGTGACAGGCATGCTGCTCTCTGATAGAATTCGGCAGGACGTCGCAGCCTTATCTCCAAACGTGTCAACAGAGTCCTGTAACGGATTCCGTGACCCTGGTTTCGCCTGCCTGCAGCGCTAATGAAATGATACCCCTATAGAGTTGCACTACCTTATCAGATCATGGGCAGATCTCTCAGATGGTCAGTGTTTTGCTTGGCAACGAGTGATGCTGGAATAGCGCCACAGCCCACCGCTCTCCCTGACCAGTGCAGGGGTCAAAGGCTTCATATTAACGTATTTATGCAATCAGAACTTTTCAGAACAATTAGGACAAATGCATGATAAACTGCACTTTGAAGGGCCTCTTTTCGTGCATTCTATATTTTGTTTAGAAAAAACGTGGTCTTACGGTAGCAACATTATCTATAAAACCGTGCTTCCATCAATTTGAAAGGTCTCAGTGCTCGTGAAGTATTTTAAAACTAGCTCTTCACATGGCAATTATCTAAGCGCGCTGCATGAAGCACTTTTTAATGCGAGTGCATTGCATGTGTACCGTTGCCTTGTTGCTAGAGTGATGGAGATTGGGTGACACATGTGGAGAGAGAGAGAGAGAGAGAGCGGAGGGGGAGGTACAGATACAAAAGTCCCACTCTCACAGTAGATTGTTTTTCTTTAGCGCACTTCTTCTGCCCAGAAACAGTGCTCCGGCAGTCGCGGCAGGGGTGAAGCGATTGGTCGGATGGCGAGGCGGCAGACTCTGCCTCTCCCGCTATGATGACACCGCTGAGCAAGTAAGCGCAGCGCGAGGTCTCTCTTTAACACACAGGGGTGGCTGTGTCATTTGGTGTTAACATCAACCTACATCGTCCACTACTGCCCCCCCTCCCCAAACCCCACCGTCTGTCAGCCCTTCCAATTGATTTGTTCTCGTTTATGTGGTCATTTCTTTGCAAGCCTCTCTCTGCCACTGTAGTTGGAGTTAGCATTATTGTTAATGTTAATGCAGACGTGTAATACTACAACTACTACCAGTAATACTAATACTACTACTACTACTACTACTACTAATAATAATAATAATAATAATAATAATAATAATAATAATGTCTTGATTGTACTTCTGACAGCAACATTTTAGAGGTTTGTCATTGGCACACAGCGTTGTTCTAGCGCTCTTGGAACGCTTGGAACAACTATATTGCTCATGTATGGCTTTTTTTTACCCGATGGGGGAACCATCACCCAAAGCCGTAACGGTCCCAGAGATAGTCTGTTAATGACCCACCCATAATGTTTATCCTCGGATTACTGCAAATGTGACACGCGTGACAACCGAGGACTTGCACCTTGAACTCACGTGTGAAAGCTAGGACAAAACAAATGGTTTTCAGTTATTTTTTCCACATAGTACTACATGCGACGTGCGCTTATCTCACGCTGGTTATCTTCCCATGCCCACAGTCATTTTAAATTCAAAAACATTTGGTTCAATGAAGGATATACCGCGTAAGTAAGCGGAAACACGATGATGTCATCCTCTCCCAAACTGTTCGGGCGCAGCAGGTATTACTGAAGCGTTCATGCACGTTTGGTGAGTGTGTGTGTGTGTGTGTGTGTAGTGGGGGTGGGGGTTGTATTCTTCACTGGACACGTCATTTTTTCTAAAAATATATTGCATATGATTACAACACCCTTTTCTATTTTTAGATCAAGCGATCTTATACAAGTTAGCACGGCCAGTTCCTTTTTGACAACTTTGAATAATCCGGAAGTCTTTGAAGGCCTCAAGAACCAATACAAGTTCATTCAAATAAAATAAACAACATGGCTTCTTTATAGTTGACTCTTACGGGTATAGTTAAATGGACTTTCTATGACAATAAAAATATATATTTTTTTCTGTAAACCTGTGAAAACTATAAATATATTTCTCATGTGTATTTGTAAATACTGATTGCATTAAATTATACCATGTACATGCCATTTACATATATAACTTATAAAAGTGCTAATAGTTGTCTGAGATATTGGCGTGACTTCAACGACAACCTTAGGTCCAAATTATGAACAGACGTTTCAATATTTTGTCATTCCATGGTGCATTGGCGGCCTCTTGTGGACATACTAATAACCTACAGTTTAGTTGGCAGAAGTAGGCTACTAGAGTTCATTCTGGACGCAGGTCTGGAAGTACTGCATGGTATTTTCCGGCCATACGTATCTGTCAGGTTGTGAAGCTCAGCCTTCTTCAGCTCAGATTAGAGTCATTTTCATTTGGACCTTGATAAATGAAGCCAAAACTCATAATTTCATAGTTTCATAATTGTTTACAGTTCTGCCAGCCTAGCTTTTACAGTTTTCATAAGTGTGTTCATGTATGCAAGTGGGTGCGTGTATGAGCATACCTATGTGAATATATTATTTGTACATTCGTTATTTTGCTCTTCTCATCCCCCGCCGAACCCCATCTTGTTACTTCTGCTTCTGGTCGCATTACAACAGTTGCCAGTTTTTGTTCACTGTCTCTTTAAAAATATCGGGTTTGGTTCAGAATTTGGCAGGAAGCAAGAGTTGAGCGTACAGGAAGTGGATATGAGGACAGACTTTTGTGAGGGCCGAAACTAATACGCTGTATCAAGCATTGTAACTAGGCTCAACAGGCCCAAGCGACGGATATAATATTAAACCGCCAATAAAAAGGTAACATTTGCATGATGAGATGTAATATTGTGACCCGTCTTCCATGCCAAATTTAAGTGATACCACACCTGACTGTAGGTTTTGAAATGGAAGTATTTCAGACATGTTGCCTTTGTAATGTAGCGATTCAGTGCTGTAGTTTGTATCTACTTGGTTACATCTCTTGAGTGCATCGGCGAACGAATACAAAGGAAACTATCCAGAGTATTTTTATGACAAAAGTTGAGAGTGATGCTGTAACGTGCTTGATTGGTAGTTCTAAAGCCGTGCAAGACATCTTGTTTACATGGACATTTCAGTAATACGCTTAGGGAAGACTTCTCATGTAGGCGCACTGGAGGGCGATTGAGCAACTTAACACTTTATGGGGGATTTGATGCTTGAATATCCCCATTACGCCCTGATCTGCCCTGCAGGAGGTTTACGCACGTTCTGTGATGCGGAACCGGTTTATTTTAATCTATACATGTTGTTCCCTCGCCTGAGCAACGACGGTTTGTTTCCAAGTGTTCTTCTGCTCCCTGTTGCATTTGGACACCACGAGGTCTAATGTGTAACGTTACATCCTTAATTGTGTGCCAAGTGATATCTGAATTGTGAGTAATTGTGCAAAAATTTGTATGTTCTCGTGGATGTCGATAGCAAAAGCATTACAGCCATATTACCGCAAATCCTCTCCGACCTGAGAGCTCATTACTTTTGATTTTGCTTTCACAGGATCCTGACCGGGATTCGGGAGCGGCCGGTTTTCTATTTGCCACCTGTGATACAGACAGGCTGGCAGCCATGGTGAGGTCCTCCCCCTGTTCGTGAACAGTTTTGGCCTGCTTGCCGGTCCGCTGGTATTCAACGTATCCCTGTTTAAACTGCAAAGGTGGCGATTTTGAGGGCTATGTGTATCCCATATTATGACAGTTGCCAGTCCCTTCTGAATGAGTTAAAGCTTTGAAGAGCTGCAGGACAAGTTTTTCTTTTGCTTTTGCCAGTCATTAATCATGCCAATTATTGTTGCTGGGTTAGGCCTTGATGTTTATCACTTTTAAGTGTCACTCATGTTGCATGTATTTTCATTGGTTTAGCTTTGGTTCAAAGAAGTCCAGAAAGCTTGTGCTCAGTGTGTGCAACTTCACCGAGCTGGACTGAACATCGTGAAGTATACAGATGTTTGATGCACATCTTGGGCAGGAGGAAAGAAGAGAGTGTGAAGCGTATTCTGGGGAATTTGTGATTTAGTTTATTTATAGAATTATGGGATGGTTACCAGGTGTAGGTAACTCAGTGGGCTGTCTATTTCAACAGATTGATTCATTAAACCTTTGTGGTTGGGCTGATTTGGTATGTGGGGTCGTGCCGGAATGCAATGCTCTGCAGCTTCAAACCCTCCCATTGCTGGGGCTCAGACTCCATGACACACGTGCTGAAGGGGAGCTCGTGAAATGGAGGGGCAGAGCTCTCCACTCAGCGGGCTCGGACGGGAGCTCTTGTTCAATGATGGGTGATTCATGTAGGCACAGATCACAGATTGACTTCAGTATTTTCTGCAATACTGGGCTGCTTTTGAGGGGCTGCTGGCTCTAGCCCAGGGCACTGTGATCCCTGAGTGAGGTGCTCAGTGTGAACTGCTTCAGTGAACATTGGTGATGGTTAGAATTAGGTTTCGGGAACCCCTAGTTACAGTGGAGTATCGGTCATTGTAGCCATCAATAAATTATCATCAAAAATGTTCTCTTCATGCCCATGGCAGTCATTTGTCCAGATCATTATAGCTGTATACTAGCTCCTCCCATTTTGGTTCAATGAAGCCTCGCTTCCCCAATGAACATCCAGCTTTATGCATAAATTATTTGTTGGTGGAAAAAAAGTTTGTCAGGAAAGAAGATTTATCTTCCCGAGTTGTTTGTCTGCGGTTGGTCCTGGTCCTGGTCCTGGTCCTGGTCAGACTCTGGCACACAGTGTTCTCATACCGCCGTTCTCAGCATGACTGAATCTGCTGCTTGTGCTTCAGTGTCTGTCAGTGTGTAACCGCCAAACGTCCCGCCCCCCACAGTCCACCGCAGTGGATCTGAAGACGAAAGAGGAGAAGGATGCAGAGCTGGACCGGCGGATCGAGGCGCTGCGGAAGAAGAACGAGGCTCTGGTGCGCAGGTACCAGGTAAGTGTAGCTCACGGACGTTCTGACCAGACACCGCGTGTAGTGTCCGCCCCCTCACTGAGACGAGTCTGAAGCCTGTAGGCTCCGCCCCTCTCTCAGATGTGTTCAGTCAGGATTGGTGGAGGGTTCAGGCAGCATGCTGTGCCGTGGAAATGCACCAAAACAAATCCTGCCTGTCTCCCTAGCACCCTTGCAGCAGTGTGACAGAGAGCGCCCAATAACCCCTCACAGGGGGACGGGAGATTTTGACACTTAGTTGCATTTTGACAGTCTAACATTGTAGCACAAACATAAAAATTCTTATTTTACTGAATAATTTGTGCATCCATTATTTGGAAGCCAAGATGGTTGGATATATTAGTTTAGACGATCTTCATCTTGTCATTTATTGAATGCAACTGCTGCAGCCTTACAGCTGTTGGATTGAGCTGAATGACATAAACTTGTGAAAACTGAGATTATGTGATAATAAACGGTAGCAGTAAGTAAAGGTAATATTCCATGTTTTAGCAGATGCGCCATGAGTTCTGACCACTAAAAAATAAAGCATGTTGTCATATAAAGGTAGTGTTAGCTGGTCACATGATCTGCTGTGCTGTAGTGAGTGGTAAGATGTGTATGTATCAGTATGCTTCCCACAGGTAGCTAGCAAGGTTAGCATGTACAGGAAATCAGAGTGTTGACTGTTTGAGAAAAGTCAAGAAGCTTGAAAGAACAAAAAGTATCCTTTTGCAGCAGAGGATCTTTGCTGGTAGGCTGTTGAAGAAACCGAAGGGTTGTGGCTTTGAAAGTGTAGATGAGACAGTTTCGTAGTTCTAACAGCCGCAGTCAAACCCTTGAGGCACCTGTGTATGGGTGTCATGGTGTACCTTTTTTCACACTGACCCTAGCATGTCCACAGCTACTCTGACACTTTTATTCTGTAGCTGGGTGTGCAACAGGGGCTCCAGATACACTTTCTGTGCAGCGACTCTGTGCAAACGTGTGGTGTTTCATCTTGGCACAGGCATACCAACCATTGCATACCATTGCTTGACAGTTTTTTGTGTGTGTGTGTGTGTGTGTGTGTGTCTGTGTGTGTCACCAGGAAATTGAGGAGGACAAAAAGAAGGCAGAACAGGAGGGCATTGCCGTGACAACGCCCCGCAAGCCCCGCCCCCATGAGGGTGAGGTGGATCGGCGGAGGATGGAGAAGGAGAATCTGACGGTCACAGTGGACCTCTCCAAACCTGCAGGGGTGAGGCCCGGCTGACGCTCCCACACCCCGCGGTCTGGCCCTGGCGCCAAGCCCGAGGCAGGACCCGGAGCTAATGCAATCATCACTGTCTAATGAGTCAGACGCACTCTCAGCCAGCCGGAGAAGAGTCCAGTTAATCTTTGGTTTCCTTTCAATCAAGCATCTCAGTGCTGGGATGTCTGATTACACAGAGCCAGGGAGAACGGAAAAGCACAGAAAAGCTCAGGGCCTGGTGCGGTACATGGCCTGGCCGTGCCTGGCCAGTGGGAGGGACAGTGAGTGTGCACCTGCAGGGAGGAGAGTGTTCTGATTGGCTAATATCAGTGCACCTACAGGGAGGAGAGTGTTCTGATTGGCTAATGTCAGTGCATCTGCAGGGAGGAGAGTGTGCTGATTGGCTAATATCAGTGCACCTGCAGGGGGAGAGAGTCTTATCAGCACCCTGTCGTTCTCATCCTGAAATGTCGCCTCTCACTTTCACACATGCCATGTTTTAATCACCCTCCCGCAGACGAGTGGGACAGTCTGAGGAGCAGGATAATCAGGTCCCGCCGGGGTTCTGTTGGGTCCAGATGGGCTCGGGTTATTGGGCCTCCCTTTGTGGTCCTGTGAAGGTCATATTCCCAGAACATTCAGGAAGGACTCGACTTACCAGATCTGGTAGATAAAAGGCCCATTTCCAGCGAGCATTGAATTGTTACGCTGAACAATGTTAACCATAGAGTTTGAATACACAGCTAACCGCGGCTCACACCTGTCGAGCTGTGCTCGGATCGTAACGTTTTCAACGGTGATGTCGTCTCATCAGGGGAGCTGCAGCTAACGCTCAGCCTCAGTCGCTCCTCTCCATATTCCATAAACTCAGGCAAGGTGAGATACACATGAGATTGTAAAATTATCTCTGATACGCAGAGTAAACCTGATGAGTTTTTACAGTCAGCGGCGTAGCTGGAGGCTCGTTCCCCACTAAAAATCTGTGCTTTCATTCTGCGTCCCAGAGGACAAGCTAATGTAGAAACTATGTAAATGTGCCCTTCCTAATGGAGAGTTCCCTCTCACAGAAAATATACTTTATCATAATGGGCCTATAAGCTGTTTAAATAAGTTGAAAACACATTGCAGGGAAACCAACACATGAGTGTGCCTTTTCTTTGATGCAGAGCTGGTAAATGTGTAGTTTGGTGCAGTCTAAAGGTGCAGAAATGGTTTTGGCCCATTGGCCGGTAGTGAATCAGAGCTGTAGGTGGAAGAGGAGTGACACTGTTTCCTGTTTGCAGGAGAAGCGTGTGATCAATGACAGGAAGTCGGGCCCTCCCCGCGGGCCCCGGGTGCCTGAGGAAGGGGAGGGCCGGGGGCCCCAGGGTGACAGCCCCCCCAGGAGGATGGGGTCTGGGCGGCTGGGCAGGGGCGCTCCTCGGGGGGGCAGACAGGACCGGCGTGAGCCACGGCAGGATAAAGCCGAGCCCCACCACGACCGGACCGAACCACGACCGGACCGGACTGAACCACGACCCGACCGGCCGCTGTGGGACAGTGAGGTGGGGGATGGTCCGGGCCGGAGTGAGCGCGCCCCACGAGGAGGCCGACGGGGGAGAGGTAGCGGGGCTGCACCCCAAGGAGGCGCAGGGTCCGACAGGAAGTCAAAGGTCAGCCTGCGTTTCCGAAACACTAACACTGCGCACCATGAGAAAGTTCTGCATCTCTCTCCATAAAAGAGACAAAGCAGGCCATCAGACTTACACGACACTCCTGTAATGAGCGCTAACGCTGCACAGCTCCACAGCCACACAGAAATTCCTCTTTAATCAGCAATCACTGGGTGTGTCTCAGCTGTGTGTGTGAGCCCTGTGTGTGTTTGATGTGTGTGTGAGCCCTGTGTGTGAGCCCTGTGTGTGTGAGATGTGTGTGAGCCCTGTGTGTGTGTGTGAGCCCAGTGTGTGTGAGTCCTGTGTGTGTGAGATGTGTGTGTGAGCCCTGTGTGTGTGTGTGTGTGTGTGTGTGTGTGTGTGTGTGTGTGTGAGATGTGTGTGTGTGACATGTGTGTGAGCCCTGTGTGTGTGTGAGATGTGTGTGAGCCCTGTGTGTGTGTGTGTGTGTGTGTGTGTGTGTGTGAGATGTGTGTGAGCCCTGTGTGTGTGTGTGTGACATGTGTGTGAGCCCTGTGTGTGTGTGAGATGTGTGTGAGCCCTGTGTGTGTGTGAGCCCAGTGTGTGTGAGTCCTGTGTGTGTGAGATGTGTGTGTGTGTGTGAGATGTGTGTGTGAGTGCTCTATGCGTCACATCTGCACAATAAACGGCTGTTTGTTCTCTTTGTCAGGAGTGGGAGGAGAAGAGGCGCCAGAACATCGAGAAGATGAATGAGGAGATGGAGAAGATCGCAGAGTACGAGAGAGGCCAGCGGGTAACGAGGGCACTTTCATTTCACTGCATCAGTACTCCAGCCTCAGAGTTTCATTAAGAACTGAAACCTTGATGACCCATCAGAAAAGAGACCGGAGCTCGACTACAACAGCATTATTCAAACCCAAATTAGCCACTGTCTCTGAGACGCTGTGATTAAATGAGCTACAGGCCCAGCTCCCTAACCATTATACTACATTGTAACCTCTGAGCTACAAGCCCAGCTCCCTAACCATTACACTACACTGTAACCTCTGAGCTACAAGCCCAGCTCCCTAACCATTACACTACAGTGTAACCTCTGAGCTACAAGCCCAGCTCCCTAACCATTACACTACACTGTAACCTCTGAGCTACAAGCCCAGCTCCCTAACCATTACACTACACTGTAACCTCTGAGCTACAAGCCCAGCTCCCTAACCATTATACTACACTGTAACCTCTGAGCTACAAGCCCAGCTCCCTAACCATTACACTACACTGTAACCTCTGAGCTACAAGCCCAGCTCCCTAACCATTATACTACACTGCAGCCTCTGAGCTACAAGCCCAGCTCCCTAACCATTACACTACACTGTAACCTCTGAGCTACAAGCCCAGCTCCCTAACCATTATACTACACTGTAACCTCTGAGCTACAAGCCCAGCTCCCTAACCATTACAGTACACTGTAACCTCTGAGCTACAAGCCCAGCTCCCTAACCATTATACTACACTGTAACCTCTGAGCTACAAGCCCAGCTCCCTAACCATTATACTACACTGTAACCTCTGAGCTACAAGCCCAGCTCCCTAACCATTATACTACACTGTAACCTCTGAGCTACAAGCCCAGCTCCCTAACCATTACACTACACTGTAACCTCTGAGCTGCAAGCCCAGCTCCCTAACCATTACACTACACTGTAACCTCTGAGCTACAAGCCCAGCTCCCTAACCATGTTTGCACACCGCCCGCAGGGAGAAGGTGATAAAAACCCCATCCGTAACTTCCTTGACGACCCACGCCGTAGCGGCCCCATCCCTGAGGCAGACCGCAAAGAGGGCAGCCGGCGCCACGTTCGTAACTGGGGCGGTCTGGACTTTGACAACGTGAAGACGGGGGCGGAGCTAGAGAAGGAATGGATGGTGAGCTGTGGGCGGGGCTATGGCATCACTGTTTTAATACTGAGGGCTGGTTGGTCCTGAACGGTCACCCTTTGATGGCTGATCCACCTCTTTCATTCCCACATGTTTATGAGTCATCCAGTGGAATCCAAAGGCTGGGCTCACTGCCGTATGACTGCAGGGCTGCTTTTCTATTTCACCTTATAATCCACATTAATAAGATTCAGATCCATTCGTCTGAGGCCTGATGTGAAGTGTGAAATCACAGCCAGCAGAGCCTGCAGATCCTCAAGGGCAGTAAAATCCGCTCACTTAAATATTTGTCTTGGCCCAGCATTTTGCAAATAAATACCCCAAAGGTAAACACGCAGCTGACTGACGAATGTAAATACTGCAGGCGTGAATTCCACCGGGCGTCTTTCCTGCAGTGCGCCGGACCGATCAGGAGTAAGACCAGAGCTCCTCTCGCAGTGGAGCGGGGGGAGCGTGCCCTGCTCTGAAGAGCCCCAGGGTGAGCAGGCTTTTTCTCCAGCTCGGCTCCTGATTCAGCTGATCACATGCTGATCAGCACCCTTATTGATCAGGTGTGACAGAGCTGTGTGTGGATATAACCCCGCCCTCCCTGTGGCTGTCAGGAGCTGGGATCCAATGAGACTTGGCCTCCACTCTCCACCCCCTCCCTGCCCAAGTAACTAATCAACACTCTGTCCTCTCTAAAATCCTCTCCCCTTTTTCCCTGTCCCCCCTCTTTGACCCCTCTGTGCCCCCCTCAGTCCCGGCGACCCGGCCCCAAAGGCTCGGTGGATATGACCCTGTCCATGACCGGCCGGGAGCGGGCCGAGTACCTGAGGTGGAAGAAGGAGCGCGAGCAGATCGACGAGGAGAGGCTTGCCAGACACAGAAACGCCACTGGCCAGTGGAGGAGGGAGTGGGACGCGCAAAAAACCGACACCATGTGAGTATCTCCCCACACAGCCCGTCCCTCAGCTGCCACACCCACACTCAAAACCCAGACACTACCCCCTACAGGACTGGAGTTTAGCCTGCAGACACTGCAGCCCTCCAGGACTGGAGTTAAACCTGCATACACTGCCCCCTACAGGACTGGAGGTAAACCTGCAGACACTGCAGCCCTCCAGGACTGGAGTTAACACTGCAAACACTGTGGCCATACAGGACTGGAGTTAAACATGCAGACACTGCCCCCTACAGGACTGGAGTTAAACCTGCAGACACTGCCCCCTACAGGACTGGAGTTAAACCCCCTACAGGACTGGAGTTAAACCCACCATACTGGGTTCTGAAGTGGCTTAAACCACCTCTTTCAGTGAACTCAGAAGACAGTGTAGTGATAGTCCACTAAATCATATTTCCTTATTCAAGGAAATGTATTTACATTTGTATGAAAGTATAGCTTTCTGAGCTGTCCGGTCAGGCCGTTTCTCTGTAATTCAGTTTGGTAAAGCTTTAGCCAATCAGGAAAAGGGCTTTTAGTGGTCTCATTATTACATTTTAAATTGTGTCATTTTACTGCATGCTTTATTACAGAATCACCCATATCTCTGTGAAACGGCCTGACAAGAGCCATAAAAATGAGCTCTGACTGAAGGCAGGAAGGCTTAATTTCCCATTAGGCTCTTTTAATTGAATTGTGCGCCCGGTCATTCTGTTTATTAGCATAGGAGCTGCATGATTGGATATTTCATAGAGGAAAGTGCAGTTCAACGTTTGATTCATTGTTCAGTATGGTTATGAGATGTGTTACCCAATGGATGTATGGGGTTACCTTAGACTGTACAGCACCACTCCTGAAACTGTGCTTGTTGCAGGTAGTTAGAAAAGTTTACATTCAACCCATATGAACATATGAAAACACAGGCACACACGCACACACACACACACACACACACACTGTGGCTGTCATTAAGCAGGACATTGTCAGCTCTAATCCAGGCTGACAGCCGGAGGGCTCAGCTGGGGTATCCCATAATGCTTTGTTTTTCACAGGTTCAAGGAGGAGGCAGCTGCAGGCACAGAGGGAGCGCTGGACCAGGGCAGCAGGAGGGGTAAGTCACCCCACCCCCCACCCACTCTGTGACAGGGCCCACAACTCTGCTCCTGTCTGTTAAAGGAGAAGTCACAAAACAATATGACACAATGTCTTACTTTAAAAGACAGCACTTTATATCAACTGACTGACCTGAATAAACGTACAGGTACTTGCTATGTCAGCAGAGTTGTCACTGTGACCCTGTAATTTGACAGTATTTTGAATCTTTCACATCATTTGTTCACCATTTATGAAAATTGAAGGCTCGTGTCTCTTGGGAACCAAACACCCTCTTAGCGTTTTATTGCCTGTATTAATTTCCCTGTTAAGGGAGAACATGCCGGATTGTGAGCCGAGTCTCCCTGTTTAGCTCAGCGATAATCCCTTGCTGATGGACAGCAAATCCATTTGTTGGACATGAGGGTGACGTTTCCCTCTATTTTTATTGATTACAGATAGTAGGGCACCTTGTGGCGTTTAGGTGTTTAAGCCAAAGAGGAAATCTTTTGAATCAGAATTTTTATATGAAAATGTGAATTACACAATATTACTCTTGTAATGTTATATGTTATGTCATGTAAGCATTTGTCAAAATGGACTTCTTGTTAAACATGTTAAAAAGGGTTTCTATTGCTTATGAGTAATTTTTTAAAAAATTGTTTTTATGATGGTTTTTTATGTCCTCCACAGCCAGGGGGCGCAATGCCACTGTGCAGAGAGGCGGCAGGGCCTCAGGTCAGCCTTATTGCATGGGAGTGCATCTGAAACCCTCTCCCCAGCACTGTGTTAAAGCAAGTGGTGGCAAACAGAGCAGGTTTAAAGTTGGTCTTTGGACAATCAAACATATTATAATGTGTCTTAAATCAGATACTAGCCACTGAAAGTCTGAGGTTCATAGGAAAATGTGCATCCGTTAAATGAAATGTACTCCAGACTGCCTTGGACTGGGTAACCTGCTGAGACACACCTCCCACTGACCTTTAGTCCTTCAGACTTCAGCCACATTTTTGTGTTTTTATTTTTGCATATTGTCCTGCTGCTCTGTCCCAGGTCACACTGGCGAATGTGCTTGCACGCTCTCACTGCTTTGGCTGTGCTGTGAATTTTGGCATTTCACCTTTAAAATCCTTATTGAAAGGCTGTTACACTAAACAACCTTTGCCTCCTATTAAACGGTTTGGTGTGATGTGTTTCCGTCGTTCCCTCGACTGACGGTTCTGTTTGAAAAGCAGCCCACCCCATGACATGTGTGAAGGCCCTCCGCTGGGTCGGGTCAGTCTTGTCGTCGGAGAGTTCCGGTCCGTCCGTCTGATATCCCTGCTCTTTGCCTCACAGACGACAGTAAAAGACCACCCAAGGCACCCACGTTGGGAGACTTCCTGGGACAGGGCAAACCGAAGGATGCAGGGCGTGGCAGCAGGGGGCGCGGAAAGGGGCGGGCGCAGAACAAAAGCTACAGGTAAAGGCTCACCTGCAGACTGCCTGCATCATCATGGCCTGCATATATGTCAAAACTGGCATGATCTTGGCAGCAAACTTGAATACTCATATTTAAAATTGGATAAATATTGATATCTGTTTTGTCCATTATGCTGTGTCTCTCTCAGACTTTTGATGCTTGCTGTGTCCACAGCTGAATGGGAGACCGGACATTATGGTGCCTCACCTGACAAAATGGCACCATAATTATAAGATAAAGTCTGTGGTCATATGTTCGAGCATTTTAAATGTAAATTATTTATAAGATAAATGATTGTGGGCAGTGAAGTTGCCTGTGGGTTTGGATAATGTAATCAGTCTTGTGTAGTTTGCATATTACTTTCCTTCTGTCTCTCTCATTAATGGCCCAGAAACCAAAGAGCTCCCAAACTGCACTTTGATAAATTGTTGGAGTCTTCGCTCTTAGTTGTGATGGTGTGTAACATTATGGTTTGAGAATCGGATTTTAGCTGAGCGGATGTTGGCTTAGCTGCATATGATAAAGAGTTTAAGTTATAAACATGTGTTGGCGCTCTGAAAACTCAGTTTCAGAAAAATGGTAATTTGATCACGAAGCTAAAATGTCGTTCTGTGTAAAGCAGTTATTTAAATGTATTTATTTTAAGCACTAAAATGCTTACTGCCAGGCTGTTGACACAAAAAAATATCTTTACAGTATGCATGACAATCGCTGGGAGGCAGAAAAGGAGGACGAAAAGGAGAAAGTGAAAGAGAGTCCGAAGAAAGATGACAAAGAGAAGGAGAAGGAGAAAGAGAAGAAGAAGCCTCCCCCCTCCAAAGAAAAGGTATGCCCCCCTGCTTTGGGGACAGAGAGGGCGTGTCAGAGAGGGTGTGTCCCCTGTATCACAGCTCTGCTTTCCGGAACGTTCTCATGCCATTCCACCACTCCTGCAGGTAGAAGCTGTGACTGAAAAGGTGAGCGTGGGTGAGGCACCAGCGGAGGAGGAGGATGAGGATGAGTGGGAGGACGCCAGCGATGAAGAAGGGGAGGAAGTGGAGGAGGAGGAGGAGGAGGTAGAGGAGGCTGCTACTCCTGCTACTCCTGAAAAGAAGGGTCAGACCTCCCCTACAGTCCCACCCACAGCCACCTCCCCAACCTCTGACCAGCAGGAGGCGATGGAGAGCCCTAAGGAGCAGCGCACCCCACGGCCCAGGGTGCAGATCCCCTCCCCCCAGGGGCCCAAGGACTCCCCCGAGTCGGGCAAGCCCCTCAGCCCCTTCTCCCCCCTGGAGGGGTACCAGCCGGTATCGGACTGGGGGGAGGAGATGGAGATGCAGTCGCCCCGCAGCACCCTGGGGGAGAGCCCTTTGAGGCCAGGCAGCGTGGGGACAGAGGGGAGCCCTGGAGCCCCAAAACCAGCCAGCCCCCGCCCGGCTGAGCCCCAGGGGCCCAGCCAGGGGCCGAGCCAGGGGCCCAGCCAGGAGCCCAGCCAGGGGCCCAGCCAGGGGCCCAGCCAGGAGCCCAGCCAGGAGCCCAGCCAGGGACCCAGCCAGGGGCCCAGCGAGGGGCCCAGCCAGGAGCCCAGCGAGGGGCCCAGCCAGGAGCCCAGCGAGGGACCCAGCGTCCTGGTGGAGCAGGCCTCTCAGAGTAGCGAGCAAACAGGTAAACTTACCTTAACTCCCCTTTGCTCCAGGCTCTGAAACAGGAGCGAGATTACCTGGCACTCTAAAATGGAATCAGTTCAGCCTTAAATGATCGGCCTGGTCCTGGCATGGCAGTATGGGACTACTGCGTCTCACAGCATGCCTGTCAGCAGAATAACGCTGTGTGTACAAACAATCAGCCACTGCTTATTACTTAAGTGCTTGTGGTTGGAATGAACCCCTGGACCAGACAAAAAGAGCGCCTCCCCAGTATGAGTGTGTGTCATGGAGGGTTATGACAGGAAAGCACTGAGATGTGGCCATTAATGTAGACATATGCGGTAAGGGGGTGGGGGGTGTGGTCGTGATTGGTGCACTGAGCGGAGCACTTCCTCTCTGGTTTCCCGGCAGTCACGTCCTCCCCGTCACAGGAGGAGCCCAGAGCCCCAGACGCTCAATCCCATGATCCCCCTGCTGTGATCGAGCCTACTGACCAAGCGAGCCACACCCCAGAGGTGGAGAAGAGCCCCTCACCTGTCCCCCAGGAGGTCCCAGCCAGCCCAGAAGGTATGCGCACAGCACAGGGCAGTGCTGTCTGTAGCAGAGTTAACTTTGGCCTGTGTCGGTTATTGCTCTTTGCTCTTAAACTCATAATCTTTTTTTTTTGAAAGTGCCCGAGTAAAGGGTTAATGAGATTCATAGATTCATAGACTCATCATTCTGAGTTCTGATTGGCTCATGTGGATTGAGCTCTTCTCTTTTGACGGGTTTAACTCTTCCTCACGCAGCTGAGAGCCCCTCCCCCCCAGATGCCGAGCAGAAACAGGTGCCGGTTGCCACAGTGACAGTAACCGAGGACCCCGAGCAGCCGTCCTCAGGTGCGGTCCTGATCCAGAGCTACGAGACGGTGGCTTTCCGTAAGAAGTCGCTGACTCCAGCCGAGCTCTAACTGTTAACGGCTCCACCACTCCTCCTCTCTCACTCCTTCCTCTCTCTCTCGCTCTCTCTCTCACTGACTCCCTCTCTCTGTCTGTCTCGGCTCGGTAAGCGGGGTCTCCTGACTCTCCACCTGTCCACTCCAGCGTGTGTCACTCTTCCATTCCGCTGCAGCGTTGACCGGTTCAGCGCTCGCCAAACGCCCCGCCTGCGCGTTTGGTGTTTGTCCTGGATGGAGCGCACTGACCTCCAGCTGCCCTCTCACTGCCTGCTCTCTCCTGCTCACTCCCACTCTCCCTGCACCTCTCACTCCATCACTGTGGGACGTGGGACCTCCGTTTTCAAACCTCCCACCCTGTGTTTTTCCTCACTGGTCCTGTTTGTTGGCTTCAGCATGAAATTGACTGCATGTGATTTCCACCCCCGATCCAGTGGGATTTTTTTTTTTCGCATTTCCATTTGTTAGTGGCATGATGGATGGAGACTGGATGCTAAAGAGACTGAGAACCACCAGGACCTGCCCCCCCCCCCACCCCCAACCCCCACCCTGCCCTTCTGACTGTGTCTTGGCATAATGCCTGTTTTCCCGTTTGTGTGAGACACTGTTGCCCTAAATGGGGTAAAACACTACCCAGACTCTCTTGCTAAGATGCAGAAGAGACAATCGGATTATGGCCGTGTTGTCAACACGACGTAACTCCCAGTGGGACGCAGTCTCTCAGGCAGCAGGGGTTGACAGGGAGTATGGCTGTACGTGTTTGCCATTGTGGAAACCGCCTTTTCCCATGTAAGGTTTGTTTCTGCAGAGCACACAATGTGGTGCGTTAAACCCATAATTCAGGCCGGCCATAATTCGTTTAAGGAGGACTCTTAATTATGCATTTTCCTGTCAGCCCCCAGTTTCCTCTCATTACTGTACCGGACTAAGTGATGCTGAAAGCATGATGGGAAGTTAGCACTGAGGAGGAAGTATGGGGGTGGAGGGGTGATGTCATTGCTCCCCCAAGAATGTCTGCATGGCACTTAACGATGAAGAGCAGCTGCGTAAGGCCTTTGCTGTAGGCTTTCTAAGGAAGGCCTGCCTGGCCTACTTGCCTGTAGCTGGCTGTCTTCATTTAAACGGCCTTCCTCACATTGCTAGGTAGTCAAGCTGTGTAACTATGATGCAGTGCATTCTGGGGTAGCAGGACCTTGAATGGTGAATAAAATTCAGACATGAATTTTCACTTACCTCCTGTCCTGTCACTTTTAGTGAGTAGTCTGGAAATGCACACACTTCCCTCTGTTACTGGTGAGCACCCTGGTGGTCCTTCACACACTGATGTCCAGGGTTGTATGGTCATGTGATTTCAGCTTTGTCCAATAAAATTGCTTCTGTGATGGAGCATATGAATCACAGCTCCTGGGTGAAAGGGGGCCAGACCACTTAGCCATGAGAGTTTCAGACTTCACTATTCCCCAGCAGTCTATGCCCAACACTAACACTACTAAACATACTAACACTTTTCTGTTTCCCCATTTCATCATAGAAATGTGAGTAGGTATATCTATGTCCAGCCTGTGCCAAGTGGTCTTTGCTAGCATCCTCTCAGTGTTTCAAAACCTAAGTACATTTTACCGTGTTTTTGTGTTTATTTTGGACATGCCGGGCCTCACCACTGGCTCCATTTTGTGTGTGTTTTTTTCAGAAGCACACTAATTGGTCAGACATTATGAATCAGCCACATTAACAAACACTTACTGCCCAGAATCAGATTAGCGTTAAGCTCTCTGTGAGCGCTGGAGAGGGAGAGCTAGCTAATCACCCAAGGGCTTAATGCCGAAGAGCTTTTATGTAAAAATTGGCCCGAGACAGATGTGGAAGTGTTGGTGTAATGGACACCTTAAGGCTGTGGTTTTGGACAAAATGTACAACACAAGCAAGTAACCGATCTGCGGCTGTCCCCTGCTTTTATGAAAACCACACACAGTATGGGAGGGGAAATATGACTGCAGCAATATGGTGTCTTTGCTGGGTGATTCCTGTAAACGCTCAACAAATCGCTCAATCACCTCCTGACAGTAAAGATCAAGTTTGGATGTTTTGACAAGCAGTGGCCATCTTGAACCCAAGTCCAGCCTCTGGGTCTCTCTGAGAATGTTTTATGATGGGGGTTCATAGTGAGCACTGTAGCTGTATTAGTGGGCTCAGTCCATGCATTTCAGACACACTGGGAGCTCACGGCTGGGAGTAACTTTACAAAACTGTAAGGAAGTCAAACCTAAGGCTTTAGGAGGATGTTGTTTGAAGGTACACTTCAAAGAGAACCTGGAGCCCATAGATCAGCATGCAGTTATTCTGTAATGTGTGTATCTAACTGAAGGACAGAACGTAGCTGGAGAGAGTAGATTTTTCTCAGCTGGGCCCTGTGAGGGTCCTGCAGAAAGGCCTGTGGACACACTGGTCACATGCAGTTATCAGTAAATCAAGACTGCTCAGACTCTAACTGTGTAACTGGCCTGGAATAGTTTAATGAGCATAGTCTGAGTGGTATGAGACATGTTCGCACTGAGTTGTCAGTAGTAGCAAAGTATAATACACAGTATGCACTCCTACTGTAACGCTGTGATAGGGCTTATGTTTCAGATTGGAAGGGCCAGCTTGGTGGGTCGACTGCAGGGTGAGGAGCCCAAAGGCTCAAAGACATGCCTGCCTTCTCTGTCCCACTTGGACAGCAGAGGTCGTCATAGTGATGGGAAATGGCTGGGCATGTTGGAGGCTCAATGCTGTTCGGTCGGAAAACTCTGTGCTGTTCAGGGCTGCTCAGTCTGAAAGCTCTGTGCTGTTCAGGGCTGCTCCATCTGAAAGCTCTGTGCTGTTCAGGGCTGCTCAGTCTGAAAGCTCTGTGCTGTTCAGGGCTGTTCGGTCTGAAAGCTCTGTGCTGTTCAGGGCTGCTCAGTCTGAAAGCTCTGTGCTGTTCAGGGCTGTTCGGTCTGAAAGCTCTGTGCTGTTCAGTATGAAAGCTCTGCATTGTTCAGTGCAGTGTAGGTGGAGTGCCTGCCAAAGGCTTTCGATTTTGGGGTATCTCGGGTCCATGAGAAACCTCCGCCCACAGCCCTGCCTGGTGAAGTCACCTCCCTCCCTCTGCTCTCTCTCCACAGGCTGAGAGGCGGCTCTCCCGGACGCGCTCAGTGGTCACGGTTCACAGGCGACAAGAAGAGGGAGCGATGGAGGGGAGGAGCGGAAAACGAGACTATGATAGACGATGTACTGGGGGCCACCCAATGCAGGCCCGATGGTGGGGGACTGGGACTCAAGCTCTTACTGTTCTTTTGTTTTTTTGTTTTTGTTTTTGAAAAATGCAAACCAATGCGCCCTCTGAGCAGGTCACATCCAGGTCATGTGTTTTTAAGAAATGTGCTTTTTTTGCAGTGGGCAGATTAGATGCGGAGGGATGGTTCCTTAGTGACTGACAGGACACACACACACTCTCACACACTCACACACTCTCACACACACACACACACACACACACACACACACACACAGCTCCACACCACACACACACACACACACACACACTCACACACACACACACACACACACACACACACAGCTCCACCTTCCACTCACTCACACACACACACACACACACACACACACACAGGAATTCCATTGCTTGGAACAGCTCTCTTCAGACTGTTGATATCATTTTCCCAGAGTCAGATGCCATAGAATCTCCCTAAAGCTTCACACTAACGCAAGCTTTGACTCCTGAATGTCTCTGCCCTGCCAGGCTGACTGGCCCACCTCCCTGTGTTATGCGAAAGGGGAAACAGTAGGGGGATGGGAGGGGGGGATTGGCTGACCAGGCTAACAGGTGCTCAAGCCCTGTTAGGCTGTGCTGAAGTCGGGATAAGATAGAGTTCACCTTTTCCCTGAAAGTCTGTGGGATGCTGTCAGCCTCCTGTCATTCTGGCCCGATACCCACAGCGCCTCCGCTGTCTCCTCTAAACCCCAGTGTGCCTCTGCTGGGCGGTCCCTTACCTCTGGGCCCAGGTGGGCAACAGCTGTTTAACACACCACTCTCAAAGGCATGGGAATTTGCATGGATCTGCAAACAAAGAATCAGATTTAGCAGGTTTTGGAAGACAGCTGGAGGTGACAATGTCTTGCAGCTGAGTCTAGACCCCTCAAATCCCCACATCTTCAGAGACTGATCATTCTCAAACCAGCAGGAAAACACAGATTTGTGCAGAGGGCAAATGAACATGTACCTCAGTAGGCCAGTCTCATGGGTTGGTTTTAAGTTTTATTTAAGTTTCTATTTTTGCATGTTTTGAACAAACATGGGATATAACGGGAAATGAGTGCTTAAACAAAACTGGGATGCTGATGATGTACCTTGAAAGAATATCCCACTTTTCTTTTTTTAAGAAATGAATTAATGATGAGCTTGAATAAATGCAATCTGTATCATTTTAAAAGTGCAACTTACATTCCGATGTTTTAACGTGTGAAAGCGTATAAAATGCTACTCTTGTTTGTCAAGATTTAAAATGAATTTCCAGGGTATTTTTTTGTGCTGATGGCAGCAAAATCTGTGTGACTTCTGTGATTGTATTACACGCATTGGTTAGTCCCACTTCCTGTACTGCAGCTGTCTTCCTGTTTGTCACCTCCTACATGACACCTGTGTTACGTTTTGGAGTGAAGTGTAAATGACAGTCTGCTAATAGCATGAATTGATTCATGGCTGAACATGTCTGTGGGCCGTTTCTTTGTACATGCATCAACATGTGAAGCACGGAGACCATAGTGACGTAGGCAACTGTTATCTCACCAGGGTTCCGAGAGAGGGCCTCAGCAATCAATCAGCAGAAATAGGGAAGGCTGTGACAGGTCCCGTAAGGGCTAGCCTTGAAGGGCTGTCACTGCCTGCATAGTCGTCCCAGTTTGGAAAATGGGGTGTAATTATTATAATTAGTCTAGAAGGATCTGATTTTCTCTTAAACTAAACATCTTTCATCAGACGTTCCCTCGGCCTGTTTTTAATGTCGTCACTGATTTCACTTTCACCAGCATCAGGCCCGGGGGCCCACGGTGTACGCTGCCTTTTATTCTAACCACAACTGCAACCCCAGAATCTAAACAAGCTGTTAATTGTTCATAATTGTTCATGCTTTTCATGATTAGAGAGATAATTTGCCATTGTAGCTATGCATGTCATGAAGAAAAAGCTTTATATTCACATTTTGTTTTTGTGATTTTGCAAACATATTTTTATACCTGATGAAATTATAGACTGGAGTGAATCAATATGCTCAAGTCATTGAACACGATTAAGCTCCTGATTTTTTTTCCCCTCTTATGCTTAGGAACACAATGTAGGTTTGGCTCATTATAATTAGCTTTGTCTTTGAATCCTTCATTATCCACCAAATGGTTAATTTTAGTGGTCATGTGTCCAGAATCACCCTGGTCTTAAATATGAGTTTAAACATTTTACTTGTCTTTTTGCAATTGCCTGCAATATGGCACAATATGAATATAGGAGCTCTTTCTTCATGACATGCATAGCTATAATGGCAGATTATCTCTCTAATCATGAAAAGTATGAACACTTGAACAACTATGAACGATTACCAGCTTCTTTCGAGTCTGGGGTGGCAGTTGTGGTTGGAATAAAAACCAGCATATACAGTGGGTCCCCAGGACCGACGCTGAGAACTGCTGGCATTAAGAATAGGATGCCTTCTTTTACCTCCGGCCACCCGGCCACAGCAGCGCTGCCTGGGATGGCCATTCATTTGAGGATTTATATTTAGACAGTGCACTTCTGCACTTTCGCACAAAGTCAAAAGCAAGATGATGTTCAGTTACTTCGTCGCATGAAAGCTGTATGCTCGTCGCCAGCGCTGGAGGGGGCAAGTTTGTTGAATCGCTTTGTTGAAACCCAGTACAGCCTCTTAGACCAGAACCTTGCCCCTTTACACTTCCTCGTTTGACCGAAAATGTCATACAACGTTTTAACCTCTGCACAAAATGCCACGTTAAGGAAAGAATCGAGTTTTTATTGTACAGAATTAATGCCCTAAAGCTTCATGACTTAACGTAGTAGGTTCAGTTATCCTTGTCCTGTACTCTCAAAAAAGCAGTTACTTGTTTCAAGCAGAAATGAAACGGTAGTATTCGCTGCATGAGATGCGCTGAAATGGATTAGTCTGTTAAACATCTAGAATATTAATACATTTTCTGCTGCAACTGAGGCGGCAAGTCTTTCCATACGGTTAGTGATGCTCATGCCTGCTCGCCCCAAACCGTCCAGAAAGGAGGTGCGGCTTTGAAACTGCGAGCCAATCCGTGCGCCTGCACGACAGCGGCGCCTCCCTTCACAGAGCGCTATAAACAAAAAGCATGTTTCTCATCCTGCCGGTGCGCCACATAAGAGCTGCCGAGCTGGAGTTCTGCTTCATCCCACCAGGACCCGGAGGACAGCAATGGCAGCAATTCAGGCGTAATCAGCGCCACGCGCAGCGAAGCTGGCAGAGGACAGCGCGTGACATAACCACGGACCCATTCATTCAGTCCATAGCCCAGAACCCTGAGGAATAACATTTTGCATGGACATACTTAGCGAAAGAATCCACCATGAAAGGCAACAACAAAGATACAAAGGTGCGACAAAACGGGGGCGCAGATAGGAGGCCGAGTTATCCGGTCGACCCGAGGGTAATGCAGGCCAGCACGGCCACCAAGATCTGGGTAAAAGTAGCGATGGCGATTGCCTACTTCCTGTGCGTGTCCGTGGCCTCTTTCATTTTGGTCATTTATTACGTGTTCGCCTGGAATCCAAAAAACAACACGACCACCACTGGAACTAACGGCACCGAGTGTTCCCAAAGTGTATGACAACGATGGAGGATACACAAGGTATCCGTCGTTAATATGTATTACAATGCGCAGGATACGTCCGTTTGCCATGTGTCTAAGGACAATTGCGTGGAGAAACGCCAAATATTCCAATAGGTGGTCGAGGCGGAAGGTGTAAATACCGCTTGTAAACCCATAACACGGGCAATAAACACTGGGATTCCACGGAAGCAACTCAGAAGAGGATTTTGATTGACAGTAAATTTAATTGCGCACGATCATCACTGTTCCACTCTGGACTGTATGAAAAGTGAAAACCCAAGCCTTGGTTTTGTAGAAGGGTAACAGCCTAATTTACCACTCCATGGTTTATGTAGCATAATATGAATAGTTCAGGTCACTACTTGTGAATTAACATATTTGTTAATATTGTTTATGATGATGTAGTCTGTTAGTTCCTCAGCTCTAGTCTATCATGCAATTTATTCAACTTTACAGTCTAGGACTTGCAACTTGTAACTATCTACAAGCTGGAAACGAACCAAGCTAATTATTAAGGTACCATTTTAGAAAAGGAACAATATTAGTGATGCGCAATTTTCTAAAACTCATTTTACAAACAGCAAAGCGAGATAATAATATTATGATATCTATTCAGCTCATACACTGGAGGGAAACTGACATTCTTTCTTCACAAACTTATCAAAACTTTGAGGAACTGTGTTACTCATGCGTATGTAGCCTACAATGTATTCATGTTTTCAGTCGTAAAAGCCTATAGGTGCTATATATATTAGTTTTAACAAAGAATGTATCGTGCACTAATCGTATCAATACTAATTATTCATATTAAACTACTTTTCACTATATTACGTCCTTGACTGAATTACCAGTCAGTGATGAAGAGCACCAGGACTAAAAGCAGTGTTAAACAACGAACACATTTTCCTTCTGTTCACGAATTCTGTAAAGGGGTCAGCAGGTGGCAGGGCTTTAGTTCAGCGGTGTTGCATCACGTAACCTGTCTTCTATGCAAATCATTCCTGTCGACTTGCATAAATCAAAAGGCCCCCAAACAACCTCTGGGAAATTGATTTCGCACATGTTCGAGTAGGTCAAAATCTGCAAACCTGTAATCAGGTTATTGGAGTTTTATGCTGATTGTTTCAAAGATGTTGATTAATGGATCGTGTTAGCTTTAGGTGGCGTTTAATGTCAACAGAAGAAAAAATATATATCTGTTCTAATGTGCGCAGAATATGGTGCCGTGCATCGGCAAACCAAAGCTTCATGAAAACAACACTATCAAATGTACTATTACCATGTTTCAGATGATGACAAAAATAATTCTACGTCTGATGACAAGATTATTGCCATCATCCGGGTCATATTTGAGATAACATTTCTGCATGATTTCTGAAAATGAGAGGCCAAGGTCATTAGGAGGACGTTGTGACCAGCGCTGCGCTGCGCGGCTCACGGCTTCAGGGCTCACATCGAGCGCTCTGTCAAATCAGACGGCATCAAATCATCGCATTAATAGCGTGCGACCTGTGGCTAGAATATTCCGCCCAATTAATTAAGAATGACATCCGTTATTGTCAGTTTAAGATACATCATGGGCTGTTTCTTTCATTAGATCTCGTCGTCCAGATGAAGTTTGCATCAGATCATGATTCTACAACGACAGCAACATTTCGAGCTGCAGTTCAATTTCCATCGATTTTGTGATGTCTTATCAGACAACTCGTAATCTTAATCGGTTTTACAATTTATGTTGCATATCAGATATTTAATAGTGTTGTTTTGATGTTCGATTTACAGAACTGTTATACATGATAAATGCGAAAAAGAATGGTGCCATTAAGTGTGAAATAAAGCCATATTCTAAAGCTTGATAGTTTCGACTTGACCACTAAATTGTTTCATAAATAAATAAACAAGTAATTTGCATTAGTTAAGCAATTATGTATGTATATGTTTTTTAACACCCGAGAGTCTGGAAATATATTTTAGAGTAAGTTTATGTCATGGATTAAATTATATTAAAAGCGCTTGTGTCAGAATATCCTGCTGTATTTTTTCATGTGATTTGATGAAATATTTTTGCCAAGAAAAATTGATTTTGTTGGAAATTTTTTATCCAGATAGAATGTTGATAGATGTTAGCCAGACTGTGAACGAATGCAAAATCATTAAGAGTGATTTGAGCAAACCCCCTTTAGAACCTTCCCTCATATGTTTATTAAAAGCTGCAATATGTTTTTGGAGAAAACAAATTACATTTCAAACATTTGTTTTGAACAAATCACGAATGGAGAAATGAAAACTTTTTTAACCAGGAGAGGGCACTGTTGTCCAGAGCATTGAAATACCGAAGACGGATGATCAAACGACCAAGGCCCCAGAATTTTTCTTCTTATCGTTTTTCTAATGTTGAAAACGACCCATTTATATTATTTCATATAAATGTTTCTAAGATTACTTAAACAAAATCAGAAGGTAGATCTTTGATTGTATACATACAACGTCTTGTATGTATATTATGTAGTATTTGTTATTTACCTTCCTGTTGGTTGCTAATGGTAAGTAGCAGTACACTTCAGTCTCCCCTCATTAGTTCTGGCTCCTGCAGGCTACTCTAGTGTCCTTTCAGATGGCAGGAACTGGGGAGCAGCACCCTGCTTTCCAGGGTGTGAGGTGCAAACTCACGGAGAGGCTGGAGAGGGGAGGACAGTGCCCACCCTGGAAGGTTTTGGCTGTAAACTCTGCAGAGGCAGAGAGAGGACCACCGCATCAGTCCCTGTTGCTCTGAAGAAGCTCAGGCAGCGATCCAATCAACATTCTGCCAGAACATCATTCCTGCCCTGTGAAATTAGACTTTAAACAAAGACACAGGTAGTTTAGATTTTAAACAATGACACAGGTTTTGTTGCTTGCCTTTTATAGTATTTTACTGTGCTGCGGAGAGCTGCTGTCTCCCCCAAGGGTTTGTGACTCACCACTGGATGTTCAAACATGAGAGCACCTTCACCAAACAAGCTCTGGCCATAACAGCAGGTGAAAGCATTTTTCACCATAATGTACAGCACACAAAATAAAGGCATTTCAGCTAATAGTGCTAATCAGCCTGAGTTTTGCATTGCATTTCTTGTATTGTATTTTTGGTGGGTGTTGATCATTTGAATACACAGGTTACCCGCCTCATGTTGCTTCCCATGTGAGGACTGGGTGCTGCTTTTAGCATTTTAGCATGAAATCATAAGAGCTACAGCTTGATGCTGCTGTGTGTATTTTAAACTGCGTGTTGCTGACCTCACCCAGCTGGCACAGAGCAGTTATGCAGCTGCAGCAGATTCACAACAAACTGCCATAAGATGAGCCTGACACAGATATCACACAGAGATCACACTTATATCACACTGATATGACATATAAATCACACTTATATTACACAGATCTGGGTAATCAAATAACTGACCCACACATTATTCCATACAATGCAGCTTATTACATGTAATTCTTGTTGGAAGAGTCCATCGTCACTCAAACAAACTCCTGAATTTGTCAGCATCACTTCCTGTGTCTTATCTTTGTATGTTTGCTGTTTTCCCCAAAGCCAGTTACCCTGGTCTAACTGGCTGAATTAGTTCATTATCTTGAAGTTTTTGCAGTAATATATTGCAGAAATCTTTGCAGGCAGGACACAGGTGTAGGACACAGGTGCAGGACACAGGTGCAGTCTCTCGGTTTAATGTGTCCTCTGACGCTGGGCTCAGACTGACACAGCACCAGGGTTTGCCACTCCTAGTGAAGAGGCTGATTATGAGACTGAGGGTTTTTGATCAAATAAAAAACAAACACTGTAAAATGCATTTCTTTGGGATTGATACAATGGTGGAACTCATTTGGAATGGAACTGGCTCTGGAAAGAAATTGTTTGTTTATATGTGAGTGTATAATGTAGATGTTGTCATTCTGTTGCTACACAGGCAGCGTTTATGCAGGGTTATCTAGGGTCTGTTCAGTAATTCGCTGGATCATAGTGTAGGTTTCATGTTGGAACACATCAATAGTCTTCAGCTGCCATTCATTGGCTTTTAAAGACATTTTCCCTGTGAGAGAAAGTAGTTCCCTAACAGCCTGACAAAGCCGATGGCGAAGGAGGGGCTCTGTTGAGTGAAATAGGAGGGGTTGTTTCGGGTGCCTCGGTTACAGAGACGCAACCGCTCGCCAAGGAAAATAGCTGTGGCCTAGGGCTGTCTGTGGGTGACGCGGCAGAGGAGCCCCCCGCTGACTCCTGTGTGTGAGCCTAATGCAGCGGAGCATGGTGGGACAGAAAGCTTGTCACTCTGATTACTGCCCTTAAGTCAGTGTGTACAGCCCAAGCTCACTCACAGTCCTGGAAATGGTTCTCTGATGATCGTGGGTGATTGTTTAAGTTTATTCATTTTACAGCACCAAAGAGTCAAAGAATTACATGTTGCAAAAAACATGTATTTTATTTCAGTTTTCATTAAACACTGTCGATGTCTGCTTTGACTTGTACATAAATAAGGATAATGTATTCAGTTTATATCGGAATATACAGACTATAAGATGTTAATGCACATAAAATGCTGAATTATGTTATTTACCGTTTTATCTTTCAGGTGATGTAAAACTGTTCCTGAAAAAATGTAGAAATATACTCTTCTGATTACAACATGTACAACTGTGTCAAAATGATGTAATTGAAGTTAAAAAGAAGACATGGTAAATTTGTAGATGGCTACATTTCAAAGGGAAAACTCTTGGGAAAAATATTCCATTGAAATTAATGTCAGCATTCTGTAAAATTATAAAGCCTCACACAATTCTGATATTTCTGTTGTTTGTTTTCTCCATTACTTTTACACATTAAAGCTATTAAGCAGAGTGCATCCCCTGCTTAAAGAGAGCACTTTGAGTAGACGTTGAGTTTGAGTCCTATTTACTGCAAACACCAGGGAATAACCCTGCAGCTGCACTAATACTGCGCATAACATAAAAAACAGATTCAAGTCCTTAATTACACACTGCGTGGATCTCACTGGTTATGGTTAACATGTTTGTAATTATTACGCAATTACCTGTACCACTGTTTGGCCAAATACAATAATTAGAAATGTTCCCTGAAAACAGCGAAGCCTTCAAACAAAAATGGACCATCCTCATGTAAATTATTTGTCTTCTCTTAGTGCTTCAGACTCATAGTTTATTAGTGGTATAATAATAATAATTAATAGTGGTGCTCAAGCAAAACAGCAAATCCTTCATGCAATTTGATCCAGGGTTTTCCTGTGCTGGTGCTGTGGAAACACTGTGTCCTGCCATTTTCACCCCACAAGACTGCTGGTCACCATCAGCCACCATCATGATCACGATGAGATCCAAGTCCATACACACAGCGCCATCCAGTGGCCAAATCAACCAAATTCACAAAGGGAAGCTGTCCTCATAGTACCTTTTTATTAAGACAATTTATCTGCACTTAAACCATGTGTGAATTGTTTGATTACAAATCTAAAATTATGGAGTCCAGAGCCAAAACAAAAATGTATCTTTGTCCCAAATATAATGGAGGACACTGTATATACATTTTGCCAGCCCCGTGTCTGTCCCAGCTGTAGGTAGCAGCTCTCTCTCATCTCACACTTTGTCCCCTCTCTCTCTCATCTCACTCTTTGTCTTTTCTCAGTCTTTTCTCAGTCACTCTATCTCATCTCACACTTTGTCCTCTCTCTCTCTCTCTCTCTCTCTCTCTCTCTCTCATCTCACTCTTTGTCCCCTCTCTCTCTCTTATCTCACACTTTGTCTTTTCTCAGTCACTCTCTCTCTCTCTTATCTCACTCTTTGTCTTTTCTCAGTCACTCTATCTCACTCTCTCATCTCACTCTTTGCCCCTCCTCTCTCTCTCTCTCTCTCTCTCTCTCTCTCATCTCACACTTTGTCTTCTCTCACTCCCTCCAGCCTGGGGAGAGCTCCCAGCTCGGGGGAGGTGTGGCGGCGTGGCGTGCAGAAGGTGCTGGACCAGGAGCCTCTGTGGCAGTGGGGAGGGGCTGGAGGGGGGCCGCCACCCGTCCCTCCCCACACTGGGCTGGGCAAGCTGCTTCTCTTGGCTGGATGAGAGACCCCCTTATGCTGTTTCTCTCCCCCCACTGTCACTGGCTGCAGACAGGGGGGCCCGTGCTGGGGGCCTTCCTCTCGGAAGCTGCGGTTTCTGAACACGGTGCAGTGGAGGATGGACGGGGGGTCTGTGGCTGAGAGCTTGCTTTTCAGGGTGGGGGATCTGATGGGGGCGTGTGTGCTGCAGGATGACAGGCTGATGCAGGAGGGGGCGGGGTCTGGATCGGTGTCTGCATCTCCTGCTGGGTCGTGGGCTGATGGGACGTTTGGGTCCTGGGCAGTGAGCTGGAGCGCTTTCCAGGTAGATGTCCATTTCCGCAAGCCACTGGAAGGCTTCGGGTGGCCATGCAGGCTGGGGTCAGGGGGACAGGGGAGTGGGTGCCCTCTCTTCAGCCAGCCCTGAAGGAACCCACTCCTTGGTGTTTGCATGGAGTGCTGGTTCTCCAGGCTGGGGCTCAGGCTCAGCTGGTTCTCCTGTTTTTCTGGGCTCTGAATGATGGATTCAGTGAGAGGCTGCAGGAGCTGCGTGCCCAGGGTAGGCCAGCAGGGGGAGCTGTCCACTTCGGGTCCACTGGCGGCATCATCCTCCTCCACAGCGTAGGGGTTACAGATCACATGACCGCCCAGCAGCATGTCTCCCGGACAGTTGCTGGACAGATAGGGGCCCAGGCCTTCTGGGAATGCACAGAACCCAGCCAGCAGGGGGAGGCAGTGACACTCCTTTGCCTCACTCGATGTGGCTGTGTCTGGACCAGGCACCCCCTGGCGTGTCAGCCTTGGGTGGTGTTTTATAGGGTTACGATCCGGCCCCCACCTGACCCCAGCAGCTTCACCTCCTCTCCTGCTTGCTCCACCCCTGCAGGCTCCTTCTCCTGCCCCTTCAGCTCTTTGAGCAGGAGCTTGATCACCGCGCCGTGGCGGCCGCGGGCGGCGTACACCAGCGGCGTACAGCCCCTCAGGTCAGGCGTGTCAGGGTTGGCCCCGTGCAGCACCAGGAGCTTTACCACATCCAGGTATCCGCGCTCACTGGCCAGGCTGAGAGCTGTGCGGCCGGCCCTGTCCTGAGCGTCCACCTCCGCCCCCCGAGCCAGCAGCAGCTGCAGGATCTGAGCCCGCTCTGCTGGGCGAGGCAGCAGGGCAGCATGCATCAGCAGGGTGCCCCCCTCTGCCTCCTCCAGCGGTGCGTTCACTGCCCCCTCCCCAAGAGCCACAAGAAGAAAACGGGCGAGCTGGACCTTACCTTCCATCATAGCCTGGAGGAGGGAGGCCACTCCGGACGTGTTGTCCTGGTGATCAGCAGGGATGGCCAGAGGGTGAGTTTGGACATCGTCTGAGATCATTGTCCAGGTGGGTGGGATCAGAGGGCATCTGATGAAAAGACCATGGACGGGATGGGTAACAGAGCCAGACCCGTTTCTGTCTGCCTGGAACACACTGCTGCATTCCTGGCTGAGTGAGCTTGGTCTCAATGTCCTAACGCCGAAGAGAACATCGATTTGGGGAAATTCGCCCTCAGGCCTCGTTCTGCCCTCCCACTCTCTCTGCCATTGGCTCCTCCCCCTCAGAGGTCTGGCTCACGCCACCAGGGAGAAAGTAGTGACTCTGATGGACCACGTGGGACAACATTATCTGCCTAAGCCATCTCTCAGTCCCCTTTTATTCCGCTCTTAGCCTGACTGGTCCTCATGCTTTTGGTCTCTTGTATTCCCCCCCATCCCCTCCTTCTCTTCCCACTTACTAACATGATGTCTCATAATATATTATCCTGCAATTCCATATTCTGTCCAATAATATGCTCTGTTCAATAAGAGAAGGAACCTGAGAAATGCAAATGTAAACTTATCCTTACCTGTTGCACTCAAATCACGAAGGCAGAAAATTATAACAGTGTTGCCTTTTGATCTTTTCTTGCCCTTTCCTTATTTAAACACCACGGGACACCACGGAACACCATGGAACACCAGGGAAGAGAGAAGTGTAGACAATTTCACTGCCTGTTCGTTTCCCATACACACTGTAGGTAATTATCAATGAAAATGCATCGTGTACATGTTTTATCTAGTGCCAGTAACATTCAGATTCTGCCCCAATACAAAAATAATGTGTTAGATACAATGTTGGAATTGGTGGGGTGAATTAAACAGTGGACATCATGTTCATGGCACTATCCAATCAGAATGTATTGATTTATGAGGGAACACTGAGTGCAGAACGCGCAGATGAGCGTCTCTCCCCTCTGGCCAAACAGGCTTTTCGCCCAATTCATCCTTCAGCTAACAATGTCAAACGACCACACTGGAGGGAATTTAGGCTGTCTTTGGAATTTAGCGTAATGACAATTAATTTCTTTCTCTTTTATATCTTGATGCATCGAAACAAAGACAAGCTTTAGGTTCGACCTTACAGTAAGAGTAAAACTTGTTTCATTTTTTTGACATAAAAGCATAATTTATCATGCCAAAGGGATCTGTATGAATCTTACAGGATGAAATTCACTGCAGCCATGCTGAAATAAATGACTATAGTGAGCCAGTCTTTGCTTTTCAGTGGCTGTCTGTTTGTGCTAAGGCTGCAACCATGCAATGGTCACTGCCTCTTTTCTCTTTTTTATTTCTCATTATGACTATACTTACAGAAGAGTTCACTCATCTCCACAATGTCCTTTGTACCTTATCTTACATTGTACTTTATCTGATATTTATTATCCCAGCGGATGTTCAATGTCCATATGTAGAAAATTTTTACATCACTGAAATATTTGTACTGTTGTTTGAAGGGTAATGCTTATGACTTTAGAATGACCGTTAGACAAAAGTGAAGTCACACTGTCATTAAAATGTATTTTTAAGTTGGCGGTGTTCCCAGTTTATTACATTTAAAACTCATTTGATCTGAGTACTAAATATTTTGATTGTGGAAACCTAATGACCATTAGCGAAAATACAATAACAAATTAACAAGTAATCGTTATACTATATGTGCTTGTGTCCAAGGACCACATTAATTAAGCTCTTAAATTTAACCATGAAAAACTGACTCGGTCACAAATTGTTTCTTAGCTTCCAGAAAACAAATTAGGCTAAATCGATACGTTGAAGCAATAAAATATTTTTAAATATCGAAAAAGGTCCCCAACACTTTAAGACAGAATACATTTGTATTCTGATTAAATAATCCGGCTTTAAATAGATTTACTTTGCTAATCAAATGCAAAGATACATTGTAGTACACGTTTGTCATTAAAACATAGTGAACTCTTCTTATTGGCGGTCGCGGCCGTCGTTCATTCTGCACGGCTGCATGTCAATCTGAGGTTGCTAAGGTGCTCTTCCTATGGATTAGTGGTTGCTATGGAGCGGGAGAGAGTCCAGTTTCCCGGATGGTGCTGCTGCCCGCGTCCCAACATGGCGACCAGAAAGTGAGGCAGGTTACAGACTGGGTAACGTTAGCTAGCCAAATTATAATCGAGAAAAAGAAACTCATTGTAAATCTCCATCGGCACACCAGAGGAGGAACTCGAAGGAAATATCCAGGTGGGTTATCAAATAAACTTTATACAGTGTTCAAGTGCTCTTTATGGAACATTTTAACAGATTAGCTGGCCAACATATAGACAGGGGAGTAGCTTCCTTGCTATCTAGCTAACGTTAGCTAATTCGTTTAAACTTAGCCAGCAAGCGCCAGCGCGCAGACTTGTGTAGATAGATACCAGGGCTGAAGTCTGGGTAAGTTGGATATCTTGCTAGATAGTGATACATAATTGTTGATTATCGTATAAAATTGTATAACGTTTTCGAACTAGCTGATGTGAAATAAAGTAATACATTCTAAATGACCGAGCTTTTTTATTTTTTCAACTGCTTGATGGCAAGCTAGTTAGCTAGAGCTAGCTAGCTTTTCACCCAGCCAGTAAAAGAAAAGAAATATCACGGAGAATGAAGCGAGACGCAAGATTAGGTCATAATTAGGTCAGTCCGAACCGAACAGACCGGAGGATGGATGAATATGCAGATTCACAAACTACTTGACAATCTACTAGTACTGTTGAGTATTATTAATTATCTAGTTAGCCAACTGTGGCTGTGCTATTTGTGCTTGAACAGCTGAAGAAGTGAAGATATGGAGAAAATGTTGAAGTATGAATTCGCTAAACCGACTGGGGCGACCTCATTTGTTGAGTTAACTCGTAAATTGTAGCCAGCAGTTCCATTGTCTTGGGACGAACTGGTCAGTAGCTTTAATAGGTAAAATGCTTAAACAGCTCGTTAACAATATTGAATTAGCTTGTCAGTAAGGTAGTTGCCTCAATTGTTAGTTTTTCTAAAGACATCAGAATGAGTCAGAGGTATGCATTTCATGAATGTGAAAGTACAGTATAAGTAGGGTTATGTGGTGATATTAACCTGTTACATGTAATCTTAGTTGTTACAAACATAAAGCTGTAATTGATCCAGAGGAAGGAATGTGATGTGATCGCAATTAAATATTCAGTATGTGCAAACTAAATGTTGGATGACTGTGTGCAGTGTTATGTCAGCTAATACATAGTACAAATATCACAGATGACAAATCCCTCGAATATTAAAACACCCCGTTGATTGGGCACCATTTTGAAAATGAACAGTTTGCCTTCTGCTCGTACGAAATTCTAATTTCCACGATGGATCATCGAGGAAAAAGTTGTATACACCGATGAAACCCAAAATGAATCAGGTTCGGTTACCCTTTTTGAGTAGTCTAATTACATGAATAATTACTTTCTGGTGAACTATGTAAGTTATCTTCTCGAGTATAATCAATAACGTTTATTACTTAAATTCCCAATCTCAGTTAAATTTGTTCAATACGCTAAATTTGGAGTGAACTGAAATAAATGGCTTAGCGCTGTGTTTGTCCTGTTAAAGGCTCATTTGACTCTCCTGCTGATATTGGCTCCCTGTCATGTTCTTTAGTTTGAAAATGGTGTAATTGACATGCCATTGAAAGCATGAACATTTAAATTCGAGTTTAAAGTATACATTTGTTGTGATGGATAAATGGCATACAGTGTGATTTGTAATAACCCCCTCGAGGCTTTGGATGCTAGCTAGCCTGAGGGTTTTGCTTAGTGAGATCAGTTGCTTGTAATCACGTAATAAAGCGCATAACAGTGTATGTTTTTCCTGTTGGTAAGTCTGTGCTTATTGATTTATGCTTTATTATGTTCCATATACAGGCTTCTTGTTTTATAACATACTATCAACTATTTAGGCCCCTACCCCTGAGCTAGGCTTTTCAACTGCCATTGTTTTGTATGAGATGAGTAGCTACATTCAGCATATAGTTGAGCTGCATGAGTGTCTTTGTCTTGCGTCTGCTCTCTCCTCCCATCTCGTGACACAGGGCATGTAGGCCGCACACAGGTCAAGATGATGTGTTCTAACCAGCAGACGCTATGAGCTGGCCTGTTCATTCCCCAGCTCCTCAGCAGACCTCATCTCTGAGCTCACTACGCTGCTCTGCCAGCACCTTGATGTGTCCGAGGGGACATACGCTTAACTCGTCGGGTGCTTTGACTGTCCAAGTATGCGGCCGTCGCTCACTCTGCTGGGGACCCTTGCCTCCGCTCCTCCATTTTTAATTCATAAAACCAACTGTGCTGTCAGTCTTTTCACCGTCTGGTAGTCGCCCCTTTGCCGTGCCTACACAGAACCTCAAAGTGAATGGGCCACACTCCTGGGCCTGCATTCACAAAGCATCTTGAGTAGGAATTCTGATCTAGCATCAGTTTGCCTTTCTATAGGTCATAATGGATAAGGGTGAGATAGGGACAGGGGAAACTTGATTCAAGCCGGGGTGGTCCTTCACACCAGCGGTGGTGGTCAGTGCTTATGGTGTTCACTGGTGTATGAAGTATATAGATTTCACTTTTTTGTATGGTTTGTGTGTGTGTGTCCTCTTTTAAAATCAGCCTTAATTTTACTCTGATGGAATGTGAAGCATTAATGATTGCCAGCCCATTCTCCACTGTGTCTTTCCATGCTGGTTTTCAGCAGGTGGGTGCATTTTCGTTTGATTGACTGACTCCAGGACAGTCTTTACTGCATGCACTCTGACCTCCCTGTCTGCACATTCCTCAGGCAGTTTCCGGAAGAATAACTTTGTTTTTCCCCCTCTTGCACGCCCCTGTCAGGCTGTCCTCTGCCATGACTCACTGTGGTTGTGCTGCTCTGGTCTGAGCCTCAGGGCAGAGGCACCTGGGTTAGAGCTGACCGCTTTCTTCCTGTAGCCCAAACCATCCACCTGCCTGTTACAATAAAAGACCGCTGGCCAAGAAATGTGGAGTGCATCAGAGCGTGGAGTCGGGTGCCTCAGGCTGTAGGCAGGGCCTTTCTACCCCGCTGGCTTTGACGTAATGTTGCAAACAGCCTTTTCTATGTGGAGGGCATGTCCAAACGGCAGTGAGGCTGGGTTTGTGAGCTTTCCCTATGCTCGCTACTGCTCATTAACCATCCTGACTGTAGAGGCAGGACCTGCCAGACACTGTCTCATTTACCCCGAGTCCTCCTCGCCAGCCTGGATAAAACGGCCAGATCACCTCTTTCTGTTTGGGAAATAATCATTAGCATCCATAGTTCTCTCTTCCTCTGCATTATGCACTCTTAGACCAGCTCTTAGGCATGGAATGGAAAGGCCAGCAAACTACAGTACAACAGGAAACAGTTACTTGTGGCTGTTTGTGGTGTGTGTGGAGGGTGGGCAAATCCTGAGTCAGCTAATACCACGATAGATGAATTAAAACCATTCAAAAACCCTTTGCTTTCCAAAGTGAAACACTGTGATTGGATAAGAGCAGTACTTTGCTTTTAAATTTTTTTTTAAGTTTTGAATTATTTTGCATAATCTGCTTCAGTTAGATCTGGCATTTCATAGAGATTCTCCTGCTCGTATACAAATGAAGTCTTGGCAAGCATTAGAGTCTGCTGAGTACCGAGTTTGCGCAGTTTCAGTTCAGGGTTTCACAGACCCACTGCATTTAAGTCATAAGTCTGTACTCTGTTGTTTCTGTGAGTTTGAACACTACAGTCTCTGCGCTTGTGTATCAAACAGCTCACGTGCTGTGCATGCCTGTAAACTGGCATGTAGCGTCCATGACACCCCGGATTCACATGACTGTGAAACCTGCGAGAGATCACTGCACGAACGTCTCTGAATGTCCTCTGTACTGCTCCATATAGCGGGGATGCAGTTTTGTACAGATGTGAATGGCAGTCTGAGGAATGCGACGGATTGAGCTGCCGTTGTTGCGCTGGGGCTGCTGACATCAGTCTGCGCCTCATGGTGCCCAGTAACTGCGCATGCCTGCAGAGCTGAACAAATGGCCTCACAAACGCAGCCTTTGTCATTTCACCCACACAGATCTCATTTGTCCTTATTTGTTTATCATTAAGAAGCGGTCAGTTCCCAGCTAGTGAAAGTCCTCTTTTTTTTTTTTTGTGTTGTTTTTAAAAGTTCAGTTATACTGGGTTTATAGGTCATGGGAAATGGATGAACACAACAGACCGGTGCCATTTTGGGGTGCTCACCTGAGGTCCAGTTCAATAGTATCTGTCGGCATATGAAATGGATTATTCCTATCTGGGGGGCCGTTCAGTGAAACAGCTGTGCAAATCTCCCACACACAGACCGCACCCAAACTCTTCTCAGCAGCGTGTGAGAGGTGAGAGCTCTCCAGCGTACCCCCTCCCCCTTCAGAGCAGAAATGTTGCCTTTTCCAGTACTGTGTTTGAGTTCAGTGCACCACTTCTACATAATTAGCTGGGAAGCCATTGGAGAATGCAGCCAGTTAGTGATGGAGCATTTCTAATGCTTGCAAGTAAATGAATCTGTGGGTGTGTGTTCCCTTTCTTCATTCTGCTCTCTAGCACTTTAATGGCAGTTTCTGAGGACTTCAGGAGCATTCACTTGGAATATAAGAAAAACAGAATGTCCGGTAAACTTACTCAGAGCAACTTCCTTTATTGTGCAGTGCACTGGAATGTGTGACGAATGTTTTAGATTGTATTATATATGTCAAAGTTGGGGAGCAGATATGATGCATTGTTTTTAATGAAAGGAAATTTCACAATGGATAGTGGTGGTTATTTTGAGAGAGTAAGCCATATCATGGGGTTTTTATGCAAAAATAGCCTGCAGTTTCTCCACAGAAATTTATGCTGAAATTGTGGGTCTCTGCATGATATGGGTGAGCTGTCCATGACTTCCTCTGTTAGCTGTGTGTCTGTGTGTGTCTGTGTGTGTGTGTGTGTGTGTGTGTACTTTTTAGAGCAGGGGTCAGACTGCAGGAGGGATGGGTGAATCACTGCAGAGATAGGGTCCTCAATGCTGTTGATGTAGAGGGTGGGGTCTGTTGTCTGTCCTTTCTCGCTCTACCACTCAGTCCCTCCCAGACACCCTGCAGCTGATAAATGGTTTTCAGGCCGCCGGGATGGGGGGCGCCGGGGTTGGGTGCTGGCGGTGCTGGCCGCACCACGCATTCCAGGCATGCCTCAGTGACCTTGAGTGTCCCGGCAACACGCCGTATCACCCAGGAGAGGTGATGTACTGCGCTGCCTCAGTCATGGTGCACAGCAGGAAAAACGTCCCACTGACATACCGTAATCACCGCCAAACCTGGCACAGCGCCCAACCACGCTTTCCAAAGAAGGGCCAGAGTTTGCGGTGCTTGTCTAAAGCTCCTGTTATACCCGCGGCATGGCTGGCGGTGTGTCCAAATTTACGCCAAGGCGACGGACTTACCCCTGTGCCACAGCGCAGCAGCAGCAAAGCCCCGCTTTCCATCGCCCATGTCATGCCAGCGGTTTAGGAAACGTGTGCACAGGGACACGGGCTCGGTGCCAAGGCTCTGATTTGCATGTGACACACAGGGCTTAATTGGTCCGTCCGCTTTCTGCCCAACAGCCAAAAAGATGAAAAAGCAGGGCAGAGTAGAGGGGCATTTTGTGGGGTGAAGAACCAGCCTCCTGTCTGGGCCCCATTGGGCCGTGGCCCCATCGTAAAGGGAGAGGGGGTCTGAAAGCCACAGGTAGGGGGAGATCAATCACTCGCCCTTTCGTCTGTGCTTTCCCCCAGTGTCCCACAATGCCTTTCTTCCCAGTGAGAGGTGGGCTCTGCTCAGCCGCCACATCCGCTGGTCTGGCTGGCGGACATTTTGTGCCGGAGAGTCGGCCTGACTGGGGTCCTGCAGCAGCACGGGGGTTCCCTGTTGCCGGCATTCCTCCGGCTCCTCTCGCACGCCGCTCCCACTCCCTCCACTCCCTCCGACAGGATGCTTCAATTAACTCCAGCCTTCAGCCCCTTTCCACATGAATCCCTCCTGCGGAGAGGCAGGGGCAGAGGGCTGTGCTGGGACCCGAGGGCTGTGGAGGCTCTGGGCTCAGGCAGGACGGTGTTGTTGTTGCTCTGCTCTGAGCACCCCCACGGCTGCTGCCATAAAATCCCAGCTGTACAAACTGCTTCCAGGCGAAGAGACGGATTCAAGGAAAAATATACGCAATGCAGGGCTTCCTCTGCAACACCAATAAATACGGATGAAGATCACAAATATGAAAGCGTGTTATGTAGCTGCCTGCAGGGTCACTGAGAGTTCCAGCTTCAAAACAGCCGTCCTGCCCTGTAGGCCTGGCCAGGGCCTGACTGGGAGGGGTGCGATCTCATGTCTGAACCCGTTCCAGTCTGCTGACAGCCTTCCTCTCCATCACATGTCTGATTCGGAAGTAAAAACATTTCATTTTTTCATATGTGCATAATGGAATCGTGCATTTTCTAGAGTTCTGTATCGTTTTGGTACTTCTCCATCTTGGCCCGTTAACATGTTTGGTGGTTTCCCATGGCTAGGTCTGCAGGGGCGTGCATTGCAGTGTGAGGCGTGGTTAAAACAGACCATTCAGTCATAATTTCAAACATCTGACCATGTTTGTTATGTGTCCTCTCTCAATATTTGTTTAAACACTTCATTCTTCATCTCTCCTGGCTTTTCCTTGTTCTTTTCTGTTCTTTTCTCTCTCACTCTGTTCCCTGTGGCCCCTAAGTGAGATCTGCTTTTCATTTAGAGGTAATAAGCACAGCTACTGTGGAGCGTTGCAACACTGTCACTGGTTAACATGGCTGACTCTCAGCAGGGCTCGGGGGAGTACCTCTCTCCCCCACGCCTCTTCTGTGCCTGTATGTGTTCAGTATGTCAGTATGGTGTGTTAGCGGTGGCTGTGTGAGTTCAGTACGGTGCGTTAGCGGTGGCTGTGTGAGTTCAATACAGTGCGTTAGCGGTGACTGTGTGAGTTCAGTACGGTGCGTTAGCGGTGACTGTGTGAGTTCAGTACGGTGCGTTAGCGGTGACTGCGTGAGTTCAGTATGGTGCGTTAGCAGCGACTGTGTGAGTTCAGTACAGTGCGTTAGTGGTGTCTGTGTGTGTTCAGTATGTTGTGTTAGCAGTGACTGTGAGTTCAGTATGTTGTGTTAGCGGTGACTGTGTGAGTTCAGTATGGTGCGTTAGCAGCGACTGTGTGAGTTCAGTACAGTGCGTTAGTGGTGTCTGTGTGTGTTCAGTATGTTGTGTTAGCAGTGACTGTGAGTTCAGTATGTTGTGTTAGCGGTGACTGTGAGTTCAGTAAGTTGCATTAGCGGTGACTGTGGGAGTTCAGTACGGTGCGTTAGCGGTAAATGTGTGAGTTCAGTATGGTGTGTTAGTGGTGACTGTGTGACTTCCAGGCCACGGTGCAGCTCGCCAGCACTGATCCGGCATGTCATCATGCCGGACTGGCCGTTTGACTGGTTCAGGCCTCACGTTCCACCCAATCACAGATCAGACAGGAGCTGCTTCAGGTGCCTTTACTGCTATGCTTGTGCTGACTCAACCAGTTTCAAGATTAAAACTTCTGTGCTATTTAGGTCTGATGTCGTGGGTTTGGCACGGGCGTGGGCATTGCGCTTTGCCAGCTCTCTGCACTGATTCTTCGTTTTCTGTGGACACTGAGCCCCGCCTGCTCTGTAAAACGGCACATTACAGTGTAAGGCGTTCATAAAAGCGGTGTGTAATCGTGCAAATCCACAGGCCTCAGTCGAGCTCGGGCCTGCAGCACGGCCAGCATAAAGGGCCTATGTACACACTGGCCAGCCGGGGATTCTGGGTCTGACCACATTTCACCTCTTCTTTTGCTGTCGCTCAATGCACCAGTGGCATATTGAATTGTTGGTGTGAAACAAAAAAAGATGCTCTTGTTTTTGTTACAGTATGCGGGCATAACGCTGGAATATTCCATGTGAGAGAAGCAGCCCTATTGTTCCCAGTGAATACAGGCCTGGCTTGTGCTGGGGAGAATAGAGTCTACTTACTGTATCTTACTGGCTGAATGTGGAGTCCCTCATTGTGTGTATGTATGAGGAAGCTCTGCTGTATGCGGAACTCGTTTCACATTTGGAATGTCAGAGCATTTTGCCATGAAAGTTTACACTACGGGGCAAGTTGATAACAGTGCTGATAGCGTAAACGCTGCAGAAACTGCTGATAAACAGCTTGGGTTGTTGAAGGTCCCCTCTGTTCAGAGTCATCATTTTTCAGTTTGTAAGTCATCCGGACAGCGTTTTTCTCCTGATATTTATCAATGTTAATGTGAAAATGTGTTGTTACAAGGTCAGCTATTCATGTTATACGTATCAATTTTAACTTGTTGTTTTGTTGTTTTTTTTTCCACCCTTGAGGAGTGAAAACAAGGAACCCTTGTTTTTGACTGATGTCAGAAAGGGGGTGATCCACACCCCCTTATCTCAGTACGGTGGCTCAGTACAGTAACTCAGTACGGCGACTCAGTACAGTAACTCAGTACGGCGACTCAGTACAGTAACTCAGTATGGCAACTCAGTACAGTAACTCAGTATGGCAACTCAGTACAGTAACTCAGTACGGCGACTCAGTACAGTAACTCAGTATGGCGACTCAGTACAGTAACTCAGTACAGTAACTCAGTATGGCGACTCAGTACAGTAACTCAGTACGGCGACTCAGTACAGTAACTCAGTACGGCGACTCGGTACGGTGGCTCAGTACGGTAATATGGCTGGTAGCTAGGCAATGCATTACGGTACACACATTGCTTGGTAAATAGAGCTGAGACAGACAACAGACTGGAGAGCTGTTCAAATAATATGGATTGTATTGGTGATTGCTAGACACAGTCGACATGTTAGACATTGTATCTAAGCAAAAGCTAAAACTTCATGGTGGCTATTTGGTGAGATTTTGTTGCTGTGGGTTGCTACAGATTAGCTCACTTTAGCTCAGATTAAGGCCTCTTTTCCACCCATCCCATGGAAACATGCAATTGTGAAAATCGAATTGATAAGCAGTGTTGAGCGCGGTCCTTCCTAATTTCATGGTTGACACAAATAGGTCTGTGTGATGGTTGGGTGAGCAGGTTGATATTAAATGTTTAATCTTAGTGAATATTCATGAATCCTAAATTTTGTTATGACTGAAAAATTGGGCTTTCTGTAGTTTTAAAAATTTTTATTTCATAATTTTGGTGGAAAAAGATGCATTTTTATTGACTAGAGATGATTTTTTTTAAGGGAGGCATTTTGACTGTTCAGGGCTCTGTGGTTGTGGTTGGTAATCTGTGAATCTGTAAATGCTGAAACTGCTGTCTGTAATCTTAGATTAGCACTATTCCCATGTTTTAGTCTCATCTGCTGCTGTGATCTGTCCCTCACAGCTGTCATCTGTGTGTTATAAACATGGGACTGCAGTAAACTCATCCAGACGATCCCTGTTTATCCGGATTATCCGCTTTTCGCCTCAGCCATATCTGTCAGAATGGGAGGGGGATTTTTATTGGATTTTTCAAGAAAATTGTCAAATATTTCTGAGAAGTGCATTACATGACTCAGGACTTGTAATGTCAGATGTAAAATTGGAAAAGTATCTGCTACAGGTTGGGTCGATATGTTGGGCCTCAGAGTAAAGAGGTTAGCATGGACCCTGTGTCTGACTCATTGGCTGTGCGGCTCTTTACCTCATTTAAGAGGAGGGCATTACAGAACTGTGACTCAGCGAGCTACTCCCCTGAATTTGAGTGTGTGAGTGACCAGGCTAAAGGGTCAAGGCCGTGGAGGCAGGCAGGCAGAAGAGTCCCACTGCTCTGCTGCTACGTGGCTGTTCTCCTGCAAAATACGTTTTTGCACCTGACTGAAAGGAGCAGGTTTTTCCTGTCGGTGAGGAAGGCCCCACTGAGCCCATTTCTCTTCTTCCTGTTCCTCGCTCTCCGCTCATTTTTCCTCAGCCATTACGGGCTGCTTTATTACTGCCGGGCCCCGTGCTCGTGGGTGCAGCTCCAGCCGAGGCAGGCCTAGCCTGGCTCCTGCACTGGGACACAGCTCCCAGACACAGTAATGCAGTAATTACACTGCCCTGCTTTGATTTCTCTCTGAGAGGGGAACAGCTCTGCTGGGGAGGGCAGAGGAATTGTTATTCTGGTATTCTGTTATTTCTTCTGGGCCTGTTTTTTTTTTTTTTTTTTTTTTTTTTTTGGAAGTGCGAGGGACGGCTGCTCAGAGAGGCCGTTTTCCGCCAGGCTCCCCGGCTTTGTGCGGTTTCCTGTTTTGGGAGAGAGCGTGGAGCCCCCCAGGCAAGTGCAGCACAGCTTTGTGCCATGGCGCCCCCCCACCCAGTGGTGCCAGCCCCCCAACCCTCCCAGCCCCCTACTGCTCACAGAGGGGTGGCCCTGAGAGGCTGGGCCAGCACTGCTTTCATGTACCTGGCCCTTTCGCACATCTGCTGCTTTTCTGACAAAATTCAACCCCACAGAAGGGTTCTTTTGGGGGTATCAGTAATTCTCAACAGAACATCTATTTATATTTAGGCTGTTATTCTTTATGGCCATCTATTGCCATGCAGTTTTTATGCATCGATGATGAATGTGTACTAATAGGTAAGGCAGTGAATCACAGTCTCCACCAAAAATCCGGTTTGATTGGTTGTTGGTGACATGTGGAACCAGTTCAGATGGACTCCACACATTTTAACGTGCATGGAAATATGCCAGGGCTGGAACCAAAACTTGCATTTTTTTAACATTTTCACATTTTTTGTGTGACTTTTTATTTTCAGATTTTCTATTTTCTTTGCACAGGATTTCTCATATTTGGAAATATTGTGGTTTTGTGGAGTATGAGTGAGGTTTTATCTGCAGCTGCCTCCACGCACAAACACATCTTTGGAGGGAAATTAGTTTTCGCCTGGTCCTTCTCAGAAAATCTCTCATAAATCAGATTCTCTGAGGCCCTGCTAAAATAAGTGAGGAAGTTCGACAGTCTTTAATTTCAGGGTGTGAACATTATAGCAAGGTGGCTGCTATTATCTGCTACCGGAAGATTCATCAGTGAGTAAGGCTAGTTTTTCAGTTTGGGAATCTGGTTTCTGTAAAATCCCCTGTCGCACAGGTCAGTTGCGGTGTGTGTTTTCTCCCATCATATGTGTGGGTCTGGTTGTGTTAGACCGTGCTCTACGCAGAGGCTATAAGGAACTGTTTGTTCATCTTTCTCATTGGTGTTATAAAACCTGCAACCCTCAGAGTAAATCAGATCAATCTTAAACAGTTTACTTAAACAGTCCTCTTCTCCCTTTGGAATGCAGTTAAGTGTCATTGACTTGGTAAAACTGCAAAGAATCAGTTGAATTTCCAGACTGACTTGCTCCAGTTGTTGCTGTATAAACAGTACAGTACAAAGTGGGAAATAATGTTTTTAGGCCTGCCGTAGTCTTTGAAAAAGCCATTTGCCTTCTGTGCTAGTTGACCTTCTGCATTCCTCCTGTAGACCTGGAAGTCTGCAGTGATTGGCTGAGATGTGAATGCTTTGTTTGAACTCTGTTTGTGGATTGGGCATGTGTGGCAGTGATGTGGTGGAGAGCACCCAGGCTGCAGGGCTCTGCATTAACACCACTGCCTGGGGCCAGAAGGTGTTTTCTAAGTGGGCAGGGTCACTTGAGTATACTGCTTATGCTTTCTTATATTAATAAACATGTTAACGCAGAAGAAATACCTGTTAATAGAACTCAGTAAAAGCTTCCATAGAAACTAGTAGAAATACACTATTGAGAACTATTATTATTCAGTTGTTTGAGTCTTATGTAACACATGTCTACTCATTATTTGTAAACAACACTGACTGTTAGTGACTGTTTAAAAATGTAGCGTAATTCTAGAAAATACTATTTTTTAAAATGTCAAAGCTAGTCTTGTATCAGCATGATTTCAGAGCTTTCACTATTTGATTTCTTCATTAAATATGCCTCCATAACACCATCTCATTTGTTTTAATTAAGCTGACCTTCAGGTCAGTATTTAAAATAAGTGAAGAAATTATTTGCTCCTTTCCAAACAGCAAATGGATTGTTGGAGACGTTTCAGCACTGGGATGGAAGCAGACAGATAAATAGTGGGTTGCAAAATCAATTGCTTTCAGCAGCGATGAAACAATGGCCTGATACAACTTTACACTGAATCTCCACTGTCTGCCAATACCCCATCAATCAGCCGTTTGGACAGTATGCTGCGCTCTCCTCCTGTAGGCAGGGCCTCACAAACAGCCCATAATCACCCGCCTATAGCACCATGGTTACTTACACAGCTGCACGCCTTCAGCCCAGCAAAATAATCACTCTGCTGTACGTCAGCCCTTTGAAACATGTTGACTTAGAATTGATGTTGTGCTGTACTGTTTTCCAGTGCATCACTTGATGTAGCGTGACAAATGCGTTTGAGACAGTAGTGGATAACGCAGTGAGGAAAATGAGAAGAGAAAAAGCGGCTTTTGTGGATATTTGGGAAAGACTAGTACACAGAGCACAATGGGTATGAGGTTATACTTCCTTACAAGAAACAATAGTAACGTCTCGCTGTTTGATCTGTCCCCGTTTCCCCGCTGTGCTCAGAGAGGTTTGTTATGGTGTGTTTGATAATGTGCTGAGGCGCGGTCACAGCCGTGCCAGGGCGCGCTCTGAGTATCAGGACACGGCTGCGACCCTTTGGCAAGAGAGAATCATAATTATTTATTCAGTTTAATGGGAAATGTCATTCGCTTGTTTTTTAAAGTAATTTCTGTGAAAGGAGTGGTTTGTATTGCGCTGGATTTTGAATTTTAAGAGGGCAGCCAGTATGTGGCTAGATCCAGCCGTGCACTGCACTTAATCAGGGGCACAGTGGGTCCGTCCTCCCCTCATAGGGGAGAGCTGAAGCAGCGCAGCCCCTGGAACTTCAGGGTTGGGTTTTACAGACAGATCCTGTGGCATGGAGATCTGTATGTTCTTATGTAACATTTTCTGTTGTCGGATTAGATTCAAACAAACCCAAAACAGTAACTCAAAGATGAGGTGACACATCACAGAGGTATTTGTGTGGAATATTTATGGTTGGATTTATAAAAGTTTAATAGAATTTGTCTTGGAATCCTTTAATTTTAACACCTTCCCTGAAGGTAAAAACAATTACATATGCATAAATTTATACCAGCTGCTTCCCATTTTACACATTTATGCTCAACATAAAGATGAAAGACCTAATGACTAATGTAAGACCGGTTTTACTAATGGTACATCATGACGTCAGATTTACGTGGTTAACTTTTAACTGTACTATGTTCATGATTCGTTTTAATATTCTGAGTCTAAAATGTCTAAGAATGTAACTACCACGGGGCAAGTTTACAACTTAAGCAATTGTTTTGCTCAGTAGTCATTGGTTGTATTAGTGGTTGAAACCGTTGAGTGTTATAGTTTTCATAACTACTTACACGACCTGTGGATGGTCAAGTTGACAAAAACTTAAATCATGAGAGGACGAAATGTGGCAGTCTTGACTTGAGGTAGGCCGCTGACTTGTCCGTCAGGAAGGGAAATCTCAGCTCTCATTGCTCTAGCGCTTCCCGATGGCAGGTTTGACACTGCTACAAATTAGCGTGCGTTCGGGGCATTTCGCAAGATGCCTGTTGGTGAACAAACAGGCTTGACTTTGTAAGCTATACATGTGTATATATAGTATAAGGAACAGTGTATTCTCTTCCTCTTATGAGAAAGCTAAACAAGTTTTAGATGTTGCGCAAACGTTAATGAACTAATTAAATCATACATTGCAGTAATGAATTTGGGGCAGATGTTGAAATGTGCACGATGTGGTGTTGTGTTGTTGTTTTGCGACATTATGTCATGGTTTTTATGTGCGGTTGCGTGGTGGCGCGAGGTGGCATTGTGGCTTTATTGAGCGTGATGAGTTTAGGGGCGTTCCGTGATTCAAAAGAGCGGGCGTGCCTTACGCGTCCCCGTGACGTCACGATACTGGGCCGCACTGGCGAAACTACGGACTGAGACTCCGACAACTCTTGGTTTTGAGTGTCTTATCATCGCGCAAATGAAGTAAAAGTTACTCTCATGCACTACGGTGGAAGAACATAACGGCGTAAACAGAACAAGATTCCTTGAATTGGAAGTAAGCACTGGGAGAAATATATATATATTTTTTTTAAGCCAGCTCGGTGGAATCCGTTCATTTTCAGCACGAGGCTGTCCGGAATGTTTTCTCTCGGTTTGTTTTCATGAGCAATTTTGAAATGAAACCAGGGGGATCACGGAGTTGCGCAAGAATTGAGGTTAGTACCTCGCTTTTCGCTACGTTGCTAACATTGTTAGCAAAGCAAGTGTATGTTTGTTGGTGCTTCCTTATTTGTTTTCCCAACGTCCATGAATTCCATAGCCGCTCCAATGAGCGCGACTGTTGAAAAAGTTTAACCCCATCACCGTTAATCTTTAATGACTGGATTTACGATCTATCAGCCTAGTCGTTCTGCAGCCAGGGTTGTATGGAAATCTGTGTAAAAGGCTGTTAGCAAACTAATTTCTTAATTGTGTAACTGCATTGTATTAAAATCAGTCCATACCTCTCAAAATTGCATTATCAGGGGTAATTTCCGAAAGAACGATTTTTTTTCGCTAAAGCATGTGATATCCAAAGCAAAACATCTGGCTTCTATTCTGTCCTCCCATTTTACTACTTCTAGCAGGCTTTTATCTGTGGTTTTACCCGGAGCTGTAATTTGGTTCCAGCCTTAGAAGTTTTCCCCTGCCAAGAATGTATTTTTGACGTTCAGAAAGTTGTGTCAAAGTTGTGTGAGTGGTTTTCTCTACTATGTGAGGAAAACATGGGCGTGAAGCCTTTTGAATTATCAGAGATGATGTGTAATGGAATTTATGGATTAGTCTGTAATTAATTTCACGGCAGCTTAGTTCTGCGTCCACTTTGGAAACGGGCCGCTGGGAGGTTAAAGAAGTGAAAAAGCGGATCTTTAAAAGCCCCCGTATAGCAGGAGGATTGATAGAAGGTGACAGTGAAGTCCACGCACTTTAGCGTGCTCCCCTCTAAACACTGCTGTGTTTGTGTCCCCTTCAACGATGTTCTGTACATTACATTTGAGTTTTGGTGTTTAACATTCAGTTTTATATTGTCGTTTCATTTCGACAATGTTAGCCAAATTGGTTTTGTCATATGACCATTTATAAAGGAGTTTGATGTTTTAATTTTTAATCATTTTTTTATAAAGGCCAAATGTTGTTATTATCCTGTCGTACTTGATGTACTCTTGTATCTGCTTTTGCTTGTGCAAGCTTGTGGATGAATGAAATCGCTCATTTCAAGCTCTGCCACATATCATCATTAATTTGTTTCTCAGGCATTGCAGAGTGCGTGTGGTGAAGCAGAGCACTCAAACGGTGTTTCTCTTCCTGATGGCGTGGGTTTTTGAATGCCCTGCAGGTCGGTGTGTGACACACGGGTCTGGAATGTGTCCGCCATTTATCTTCAGTCATGGGTGCCGCTTATCGACAACGAGTATACAACCTTCACACATACCTAACCAAATATCTATGTGAAATACAGCGAGGGTCCGTCTGCTATGGCGTCATACCCTATCACACTGCAGCCATGCTGTTCACTCTGTCTGAACTCTTTCTCCTGAGCAACCCTCACAAAAGGTGCTGTCGTCTACAGCTGTGTGCTCTTGTTGGTTGAAATTGTCAGAGCCTCTTGTCATGTGGTGTCTTATTTTAACCGTTGTGTGTTTCTGAGAAGCTGTAGTCCGGGGACGCAGACAGGCAGGGCTCTCGGTTTATCTTAATTCATGCATTTTAATAATGGACCGTAATGCTTTACCACATCTGGGGCTTTTAAGACTCTGTGGGTTTGCACAACTTGCCCTTTGAACCATTTCCAGGAGTGTAAATAGCAGGTGTAGAGTTCTGTGTTTGGTGTTGTGTGCGTCAGACTCCCTGTAAGGTCCTCCGGGTGTTTGAGCAGCGCATTATAGCCTTAAAGCACTGAAAATGTGTACGTAGGTGGTCAGACTCTCTCAATGGCAAGCCTTCAATTAAAGAGCAAACAAGAAAGTAGAGTACAAACAAAGTGCTGTGATTGGGGCTCTGTAGGGACAGCAGTGGGGAATGTGTTTGACAGCAGAGGGCTGTCAGTTCGAACCCCTTTGCTCTGCAGAGATTCAAACCCACAGCTAGCGAGCTGGCCAGTGCACTTGGCGACACTACCAAATACATTCTGGTCTGGCTCATTTAATCACATGGAGAAATGTTAACAATGCATGTTCACTTTAAGGACCTCCGTCATTCTGATTTATCTCTGAAGCATTTATTCGACTGGCACATTTTGAATGTGGTTGTATAATGTCATTTATCAGCATTCATAGCGTAACTGGGCTGGACATGTTAAGGGCCAGACGTGCCGCTGGTTTGGGGCTTGCTGGATGCTGTAACAGTGCAGTGTGAGTTATGAGGTATTCCCTGGTTAGCAGGAGCAGCTCGAGTCGTCTTTGTTTACGTGCTGGAATTTCAGAGCTTCCCTTTGTTATGAGCGATAGCTGGGGCAAGATAACGGCCAGATAGAGAGCGCAGAGAAAAGAGAGTTTGTGCTGCAGCAGAGTGGGACTTGGCCACCCTGGCACTTGCACGGCGTATTTGGCGGGGGCCCACCCCCATGCGCTGATTACAGTAGTGCCTTTCTTGCTGTTCATCAGTGCATAATAGGATGCTAATGGCTTGTTTGACATCACAGGCCAATAACCAGCTCTGCTCTGCTCATTGTGCTGGAGCTTTGGCTCTGCCTCTGTTCTCTGTGGAATTATTCTCAGAGACATGGAAAGATATCATTTGATACCAGGCAGCGCGATGAGTTATGGCTGTGAGCACTGATTGGACGGAGATCCAGCATGGTGAGCCAGACGAAGGGGACAGTGGTGCAGGATGGGAGCATTGGTAGAAAAAATGACCCACATTTGTGTAAGAAGAGTGTACAGACACCTGTCATGCTTTCTGTCGCTCATCTGTTGTGCGGGGGGGGGCAGGCCCCACATGCTCTCCCAGCTGTGCTAAGCTAATGTGCGGCCCGGGGTGCTCTGAGGGCGGGGACGCAGAACACCACCGCCTGTCACTCACATTCACACTCCACCTTTCTGAGGTAGCGCTGACAGTCTCCTACTTTCAGTTTTGGTGAGATCAGCTTGTGCAGAATGACTGCCTGTTTGGGCATACGCCATGATGTCATCCAGGGTTAGATGGGAAGTCTTCGAGCGATCTGTGTGCCGTGTTCAGACTTGCTTTAGCTTTGCGCTGAGGCGTAAGGGGTGCGAGTTTTACACTCTGACAGCAGCGCTCAGGCTGCAGTCCTCAGCTTTCAGCCGGTGGTCTGCAGAAGGGCAGAGTGCGCATGGATGCAGTGGGACCCAGCTGTCCATAACCACTCCTTACCTTACTGCACCTGTCCCAGCAAATGGCAAAGAGCTGGCTCACATGTTCATGCAGTTAGTCTAGTTCTGAAGCAGTAAAATCTGTACTGAAAGGTGGTGTTGTAATGTTTTTCTCATGGTTCTGGGGCTATATCATAGCGTTGATACAGTGCCATATTAAAAAATACCTGTGCAGTGAAGTGTGTTAAAGTGGTGCTCCTAAACCTTGATTTAGTGTGCATGCTGTCATATTTTCTGTGTGTTTCACTGGCATTCAAGCCAAATCCCAACTCCTAACTTCCCATCGATGTCCTTCACAGAAAAATAGAAGAATCAAATCACCTTTCTGCGTACCAGCCTCAGTCTTGCACTTCATATAACAGGAATAAAGCAGCGCTTATTAACTCCATCTGGGAATGGCGGCTTTTAAGGGATTGTCTAAAACTCTTTTATTTAGTTTTGAACCTTTGACAAAAATGGTCTTTCATTTTAGTGTTTATCATGGATGTATTTGAAGCTTGGTTTCTGTTTTTTTTATTTTTTTATTTCTTTATTTCATAATGCTTCTCTGCACCTGAAGGTGATTGTTGTTTTTAAAAACTTTTGTGTATTTAGAAAATGTGTAACTTGCTGAACAGAGGAAGTATTATGAATATGTTTTTTTTTTATTAATCTGCATAATTCATGGTTTAAGAAGGCTAGACATTCCAGATTTTCTTTTAGAGGATCCAGACTGTGTTTATTTTCGTGTCCCAGCACTGCGGGCCGAATCCAGCGTCCGTGATCCAGTGGTCTGGCCTCAGCCTCCAGCCAGAGCCCCCCACCCCCCCAGCTCTGCACTGGGCTCTCTCAGGACGTCCCAGCGGGCCCTTCAGAGGCCAACGTTTGGGCAGACGGCGCGGCCCCGCTGCTACGTGCTGAGAGAGCGCAGTACAGACTGGCGCGGGTGTGATCCCTCTGCGCTGGAGCCCTCTATGGGGGTCGGCAGGCTGCTTTCACTAGAGGGGAAGCGCCCTGGTTCTTCTTTGACTTATGCCTGTTGCTCGCAGTCCTTATGGGCTCTCAGTGGAGCCCAGAGGCCCTCGGTGTGCGTTAATGAGGGATAGGTGAGCGTTCCCACGCCCATGACATCACACAGAGAGCCCTGCTCAGCAGGCCCGAGTCCGCGTGTGTGTAGAGGGACTAATGAGCTCAGATGAGTTTATGTCCAAAATTAATGTTTAACTCACACTGCAGTATGTATCTGTAACCTTTCTCCTTTATTGAACTGCCGCATTATTCCTGTTGTTTAGATTGAAATGCACAGCACAGTATGTGCTTGTCTTGCACAGGCTTGGAGGGCTGGGGTCAGCTGTGTGTGTGACGGGGCCCACAGGCTTGCTGAGGGATGTGGCAAACAAGCAGAAACAGCTGGGCAAAGTGTGCGAGTGTGTCTGTGCGGGGGGGGTGGTTTGGTGTCTGTGTGAGTGTGTGTATCTGTGTTTGGGGGGGTTTGATGTATGTGTGTGTCTGTGTTTGTGGAGGGGGTGATGTGTGTGAATGTGGGGGTTGTGTTGGTGAGTGTCAGCCACATGCAGGCAGACCTCCGGCCCTCTTGACAAACTCCTGTCATTAGCACTGGGATCTCAGCTGATTGGCTGGCAAGCTCCCTCACGCTGAGGTCACAGCAGAAGGGGAAACCTGTAAATGAACGTAACTGGATACAAAAGCACGCCTGTCCTTTCCATGGTGTTTTCACTGAGTTTCTGCTCCTTTATCCATAATCCTCCGTGCTCTCTTCCACACAAAGCACAGCTTGGATGGAGCCAGCGTGTAGCCTGGAGCTCAGAGGTGCGCCCACACACTGTGGGCCTGTGAGAGTGATAATTTGCCCAGCCTCTCACTGGAGCCTTATTAAAATGGCCTCAGTCTGTTGAAGCTGCAGTGTGAATGTGGAGGGGGAAAAGCGCGTTTCATAGTATTCTCTCATGTTTCCTAATCCGATTTACATGTCTGCGCAGCTCGGCCCTGACTCAGGGAGCTGCGCAAATCCAGCCAGTCAATGGAAGGTGTGGCGGCTCGGCTACTCTGAGCACTCTCAGGGCTGAAAGCAGGCTCCCAACATACGGTGAATTATTAAAAAAAAAAAAAAACATGCGAATTGCCTGCCTTATGACAGATCTGAATTAAAGCACAGCTGGTATTCCTTGCTAGTCTCTAAAAATATAATCAAAGTTCAGCTCAGCTGCACTGCACATACTTGGTGGGAGGGGACAAATTTGTGCTGCTAGAAGTTGTAAAAATTGACTCGCCCTATTGCCAAGTTATAAAGAAATGTGAGTATGCATGATTTCACCTTTCTCTAGATTTTATGTTTCCATTCCACATTAATCCTGTTGGGTTGGCTAACAGGCATCTCTACTGAGTGTTAAGCTGTGGCTGTCTGACACACAACACTCCCGTCTGAGCTCAGACCTCACCGCTCGTATGGTACTGAAAAGTGCTCAGGGTCTCAGGAGTCAGGACAATGTGTGTGGTCAGGGTTCCACTGCAGAGTTTTGGGCTCTAGTTTAGATCATGAGCCCCCGTAGGCCGCTGATGTTCTCGAGCAGTGTGCGCCTCTGTGCAGCCGGTGTTGAGAGCCATGTGGAGAGTAAATGAACCCCCTCTGCTCCTCCTCTCCGCAGGTCTGATGCTTGGTCGTCGCCATGTTCACTAAGAAGAAGAAGCAGCGCATCCAGATCTCGGCGCCGTCCAACTTCGAGCACCGCGTGCACACGGACTTTGACGAGCAGGAGCAGAAGTTCGTGGGGTTGCCACGGCAATGGCAGAGCCTGATCGAGGACACGGCAAAGAGGCCGAAGCCCTTCATCGATGCCACGGTCATCACCACTGTGGAGCCCCGCAAGGTCAGACATAGAGCTGGCCCGCTCTCTCACAGCACTGGGTCTGAGTGTGGTGTTTCACATAGAGCTGGCCCGCTCTCTCACTGCACTGGGTCTGAGTGTGGTGTTTCACATAGAGCTGGCCCTCTCTCTCACAGCACTGGGTCTGAGTATGGTGTTTCACATAGAGCTGGCCCGCTCTCTCACAGCACTGGGTCTGAGTGTGGTGTTTCACATAGAGCTGGCCCGCTCTCTCGCAGCACTGGGTCTGAGTGTGGTGTTTCATAGAGCTGGCCCTCTCTCACAGCACTGGGTCTGAGTGTGGTGTTTCACATAGAGCTGGCCCGCTCTCTCACAGCACTGGGTCTGAGTGTGGTGTTTCACATAGAGCTGGCCCTCTCTCTCACAGCACTGGGTCTGAGTGTGGTGTTTCACATAGAGCTGGCCCGCTCTCTCACAGCACTGGGTCTGAGTGTGGTGTTTCACATAGAGCTGGCCCTCTCTCACAGCACTGGGTCTGAGTGTGGTGTTTCACATAGAGCTGGCCCTCTCTCTCACAGCACTGGGTCTGAGTGTGGTGTTTCACATAGAGCTGGCCCTCTCTCTCACAGCACTGGGTCTGAGTGTGGTGTTTCACATAGAGCTGGCCCTCTCTCTCGCAGCATTGGGTCTACCCACTCTTCAGCTCCTGTAGTGGCTTAATTTCAGCACTCATCCAAGCAAGAGAAGGATTCTAACTCCACACCACAACTGTTAACTTTACAACAAAAATGGGATGTATTCCCTCTTAAACAACACAATTATTCTCCAACAGACTCAAAGATTTGGGAAATCAGGGACACACCAAAAAAAAGCTATGATTAAACCAATGAACGTGTAACCGAGAGAGAGTTCAAAAACAGCTCCGCCCGTTGTCTAGCCAGGACTCTGTGTTGACCTCACTTCCTCCTGGCTTTCCTGTCTGTGGACCTGCCGTACACAGTGGGGGCAGTCAGGGTCAGACTGTAGCAGTCCTGCACTCTTATCAGCTCTAAAGGTACTGAGCCAGCACAGGTAAATACCTGAGGCTGATAGCACACAGCACACTTAATTCAGTAATGTAACAACCTCTTCAGGTGGTAATTATAAAATTAGCATGAATAGCAATTCAGCTCTTACAACCTCCAACATTTTAGAGGACTTTAAGGATCTTCTGCAGTTGGTATTTATCATTCATTTTCAGGTTTCTGTACCAGAAAACCATATAAAAAAGTTTATATAGCGTTCTTAATTTCAAACCCATTTATTTTCATTGCATGACTACATTAGTCAATACTTCGATTTATCATAGTTGATTATCCATTCGTACTTGTAAGAGTTGACTGACTGATCAGTAACCAGATGAAACGGTGTTTGCACTGTAGCTGGCTGCATTCTCCATCCTGTCAGAACAGAAGCTATTGCCACAGCTCTGTGTCAGTTTGGGAATTTTTTGGGATTATTTGTCTTTATTGAGTTGACGTGTTTGTTACAGTGAATGAATACCGTTGGTGTTTATTTTGATATGTATGTCACAGGTCACACCTTTGCTGTGTGCGTGCGTGCGTGTGTGTGTGTGTGGAGTTTAACTGCTGTGGAAAGTGTAAAGAGATGTGTGGTGTCAAAGTGTCTTTTGCCAAAGCTGGATTCTGTAAAAGGAAGAATCAGAATCCCGAATTGTGAAATAGATCAGTAAACAAAGATTCCCTCAGTATCTGTGCAAGCCTAGAGAGCGAATAAGCAGTGGCTGACAGCATGCTTTAAAAAGAGAATTTGCGTGCCCCTGCTCTTGGAGATGAACACAATCAGATATTTCAAAGCAGTGGATCCAGAATCAACGTGAGGGAAAACTGTGAAAATCCACACACTCCTCTGGTTCAGTTGAGTTTCAGACCTACTGCAGTAGAAATAAGTCATTCTGACCCAAATATTCAGGTGTGTGACATAAAAACACCTAAAGGAATGAACAGAAAGGGATGCTGAGTGACTGGGTGGCTTTACTCAGCATGGTGGGCTGATGTATGTCTGTTCTACGTGTAGCAAACTGTGAACTGTAACCTGTGCGCGCTGCCTCCCTCTGCTGGACAGGAGGGGAATGCACTGTATGCATTCAATAATCAGTATTCATGTCCTTATTTTAAACACAGAAATCCTTTGCCACATCATGATCTTTTGCCATATATGTGGACATTTTTAGTTTTTGTAAATATAAATTTAATTGCAGTAACATTTTAGCTGAATGACTAATTCATTTTGTAGTGGAGGGCATTTACTTTTTGACATTGTTAGTAATATATTATATTATGGGCTATATTAGGGGAATGCTAAAGGATGTGATGCTCTCAGAGCACAGTAGATGACACGCATGGGAGAGTTGGGCATGCAGGATGTGCGCTGTGAGGAGGGACTCAATTCTGTTTGCACAGCAGAGCAGTAAGAATGCACCGGTGGCCGTGAGCCCAGTGTGTGGGACTCGGTGTGCCTGCAGTCTCAGTGTTTCTGTTCTGTCACTGTGTGAGACTCAGTGTGCCTGCAGTCTCAGTGTTTCTGTTCTGTCACTGTGTGAGACTCAGTGTGCCTGCAGTTTCAGTGTTTCTGTTCTGTCACTGTGTGAGACTCAGTGTGCCTGCGGTCTCAGTGTTTCTGTTCTGTCACTCTGTGTGAGACTCAGTGTGCCTGCGGTCTCAGTGTTTCTGTTCTGTCACTCTGTGTGAGACTCAGTGTGCCTGCGGTCTCAGTGTTTCTGTTCTGTCACTGTGTGAGACTCGGTGTGCCTGCAGTCTCAGTGTTTCTGTCCTGTCATCTCTCAGACCATCGTGCGGGGCAGTAAGATCGGAGTGGATGGCTCGCTGACCTGGCTGCTGGACGAGTTTGAGACCATGTCCGTTACACGCTCCAACTCCCTGAGGCGTGGGAGCCCCCCTGTGCAGCCTAGACGCGACTCGGGCTCGTCCATGGGGGCCCAGGAGAACGGCGAGGCCCCCCACCGGCCGCATGCCCATCCTGATCGCCATGGAGACAGCAGGGAGAGGTACGGCGCAAGGGCGATCAACCTGTTCAGTCTGAAATAAAGCAGAGGGGCGCTCTCCCAATCACTCACTCTCTCTGTCTCTCTCTCTCTCTCTCTCTCTCTGTGGGGCTGGTGATTGGGCGGATCCTGACTCTCTCTCTCTCTGGGGCTGGTGATTGGGTGGATCCTGACTCTCTCTCTTTGTGGGGTTGCAGAGAGCGGTCCAGACAAGAGCCTCCTGTTGGGGACCCACGGCAATCCCAGCGGCCGGCCCGTGTACCCCGCGAGGACGGCCGCCCCCAGCAGCAGCCACGAGGACAGGAACCAAACCGCCAGCGTGAGCGCGACCGCCCCGGGCCCCCGCCAGCCCCACCCCACAGAGACCGGGAGCCTCGCCCACACCCAGACCAGGTTGTGCGGAGAGAGGGAGGTGGGGACAAGCGACCAAAGTCCAGCTACACAGGGCGGGACGGTAGCCCCCAGTCTCCCCGGGACAAGAGGCCCCTCTCTGGCCCCAACATTCGAACCCCGAACCTGCCCGTCACCGAGGGAGTGATGAAGACTGCTCAGCAGACCGGACGGCCTTTCAACACCTACCCCCGCGCCGACAGCGACGCCGGCCGTGGCCCCAGCAGCCAGGTACCCACAAACCAGCCGTCTGTTACCCCCAGTATTCAGATACCCACAAACCAGCCATCTGTTACCCCAATATTCAGCTACCCAATAACCTGCACTGAACTTGTTCTGTCATGGTTACATTCACTTTCAGGACACCCTTATCAGATTCTGACTTCTCTGGATTTACCTAATCGAAGCAAAAGTATATAAAACAGTTTGTCTGGCTGGTTTATTTTACATAATTGAATATGAATGATCCTCTTCAATATTTACAGATTAAGAAGCAAAAGTGGTAATAATGTGGTAATAGTGCTGAAATAGCAGAAATGCGTTGAGGTATCAGCATGTTGAGATGTCCTCTTCTCCTGTGCAGGAACTGAAGACCAGCAGACCCCACGAAGCCCTGCCCCACAACGGCCCCTCCAGCGGCCCCACCTGGGTGGGGGGCGGAGGGGGTAAGCCGGCCCCAGGGCAGCCCCGAGGGGACCCCCACCCGCACCACTCCTCCCACCCTGTCCTTGGCCCCGAGCCAGCGCACCCCCTCCCCCAGCCCCCACAGGCCGCACCGCAGGGCCCCCGGCCCCGACACCCGGGCCCCCAGGGCCCCGCCTCGGCCCCCGGCCCCCCCCAGGCCCGCTCACCCCAGCGGGAGCCTCAGCGTGTGTCCCATGAGCAGTTCCGCGCCGCCCTGCAGATGGTGGTGGACCCCGGAGACCCGCGCACCTACCTGGACCACTACATCAAGATCGGGGAGGGCTCCACCGGCATCGTCTGCATCGCCACCGTCAAGAGCACCGGCAAGCTGGTGGCCGTCAAGAAGATGGACCTGCGCAAGCAGCAGCGCAGAGAGCTTCTCTTCAATGAGGTGCGGAGGCATGGATGGATACACAGACACTCAGACACACGGACACTCAGACACATGGACATGCAAAAACACGCACACACAGACACCCAAACACATGGACACACAGACAGTCAAACACACATACAGGCACGCAGACGTTATTAAAACGAGTTGCCCACATCCCCTGTCTATGCTGTCAGGCCGTTCCGCTCACTAAACTTGCGCGTTGTCTCACTCATTTGGTGCAAATGGTGACACACTCCATCACACACTCACTCTGACACCTGCGCAGACACACTCCGAGTGCTAGGCAGCCAGATCCAGTTTGTCGTCTCAGAGACAGTGTGACTCTCTCAGCATCAGTGCTGAACCTCCCGCAGGCCGAGGACCATATGATCCTGCTCTGTGTGCGTTTGCTCAGGCCTGCTTTGATGTCAGTTTCTAAACTGGGAACGGTTTGCACTGGAGCAGTGGATGTGGAGTTTTGCATTTTGGCAACAGATGCAAATTTCAGTAACAGTGAAAGTGAAACCGCAGACAGCCTTCCTCCAGCCCACGCACACACACGCGCACACACATACACGCACACGCACACACGGGCAGCCCAATGCAAGCCTGATCATGTTCACTGACTCTGTGCCCTGCTCACCAACACCCCCTACAGGTGGTCATCATGCGGGACTATCACCATGACAACGTGGTGGAGATGTACAACAGCTACCTGGTAGGGGACGAGCTGTGGGTTGTCATGGAGTTCCTGGAGGGAGGGGCTCTGACTGACATCGTCACGCACACCAGGTGAGTGTCGTCCGGAGCTGTTTTGTGTTGTGAGAATGTTTGTTTTTTTTTTTCTCTTAGCTGACTTCAAAATGCATGAAAAGGTTGTAGTGTAAACAATATCAGTGTCATGTGTTGCTTGTCTCCGCAGTCTGAGGTGCTGCAGCTAAGCAGCGAAAGGCAGCAGTAATTCTGCATTTCACAACTCTGCCACTAGGTGGCAGTGTTACATGGCTGTTCCAGGAGCGGCGCACACATTTGTCTGTGCCGCTCTCTGCTAAAGAATGTCTCTGTTTTCAGCTTGACTGCTGTGCTTTTGAACAGCGCCTGTGTGCATGTGGGTGGAATGAACGCTGTGTGTTTTCTGTTTCAGGATGAACGAGGAGCAGATCGCCACGGTTTGTCTGTCTGTCCTGAAAGCCTTGTCTGTCCTGCACACCCAGGGGGTGATCCACAGAGACATCAAGAGTGACTCCATCCTGCTCACCCACGATGGCAGGGTAAAAACCAGCCCAAACCAGCTCTGTCACCCTGCCCAGTGCCCCCTGTCTGTCCCCACCTCACCCCCAGTGCCCCCTTCCTGGGGGGGTGAGTTAACTCTCCTGAGACTGAGAGCTGCCCCCCCCATGTCAGACAGGTTACCACAGTCCCATCATTCTCTACAGAAAAATGTCTGACAGATGTCAGTGAACCCAGACTCCATAATCTCACACACACACAGACTCTGCGCATTGAGCCTGTGACATCTGCTCACACCGATGCACTCAGACCCTATCGGGAAAGACATGAATGAAGTTATAGAGAGGCTGCAGTGTAAACGCACTGAAGAGCTCAGCGAAGCCTTCGTCCTTCAGTAAAACACAGCCAGCCCATATTAAAACCAGCACCCCGTTGCTCTGTGCTGAGACACAGTGATCAGCTGTGCGGTGTGTGACAGGGCAGACTCAGGGGGGTTTGAGGCTGCCTGTGGCCTGGGCTGTGAGTGGCGTTGGGCTAGGGGTACTGTGCGGCGCGCCCTGGCACTCTTGGGTCGGGCAGACCGCGGTGCCGCCATGCCCCCCACTTCCTCCTGCGGGGTTTTACGGGGAAATGAAGTTCTGCCCTCAGCAGTTTCTCGGCAGGGCCGTGCCTCACTTCCTCTTACAGTCCCCTGCTCTTCCTTATTTTGCTCGGCCTGCGTAGCTCTCTGAGCTGCAGCCGACATGATGGTGAACTTCCTCCTGCGTCTGAGTAAACTGCAGCTGAAGGAGAACTCGCCCACAAAAAGCTGAATAATGGACCGAATGTGAACTGTCTCTGTCCCATCATGCTTCAGTTTCATACCCAAACAGGCCAGAAAGGCTCTTACATTTTATATAATTCATATTATTATTTCATACTTCAGTACTCTCATAAAATATTGCTTCTGGTCAGCCCTTAATTTATCTCATTACTGTGAATTACTACAACCAGCATCACTAGTTGTGAAGTTTTCTTCCGTTTTTAAGTGCATGGTAACTATGAATAGTACTTTACATGGGAGTTTTTCTGACTCCCATCAGTAAATCTGTGATTGTGGAGAAAAGATTGACCTACATTTAATTATTTTTTTTAATTGAATAAGGAAATCCATGATTACTGCAGTAATTGAATTTGAGGTGTTCTCTAATGATCAGTGCATTCTCTGTCTTCACACCCAGCTGAGTCTCATAATGAATTCTCTCTCCCTCGCGCAGATAAAGCTGTCGGACTTCGGCTTCTGTGCCCAGGTGTCTAAAGAGGTACAGAGGCGGAAGTCTCTGGTGGGAACCCCGTACTGGATGGCTCCGGAGCTCATCTCCCGACTACCCTATGGGCCGGAGGTGCGCCCCCGTCACTGCCTCTCACCCTAACACTGTGTGCTCACCCAACATCGCCCTGTCTCTCTCTCACCCTAACACTGTGTGCTCACCCAACATCGCCCCCGTCACTGCCTCGCACCCTAACACTGTGTGCTCACCCAACATCGCCCCGTCACTGCCTCGCACCCTAACACTGTGTGCTCACCCAACATCGCCCCCGTCACTGCCTCTCACCTTAACACTGTGTGCTCACCCAACATCGCCCCCGTCACTGCCTCTCACCCTAACACTGTGTGCTCACCCAACATCGCCCTGTCTCTCTCTCACCCTAACACTGTGTGCTCACCCAACATCGCCCCCGTCACTGCCTCGCACCCTAACACTGTGTGCTCACCCAACATCGCCCCCGTCACTGCCTCGCACCCTAACACTGTGTGCTCACCCAACATCGCCCCCGTCACTGCCTCTCACCTTAACACTGTGTGCTCACCCAACATCGCCCCGTCTCTCTCTCACCCTAACACTGTGTGCTCACCCAACATCGCCCCCGTCACTGCCTCTCACCCTAACACTGTGTGCTCACCCAACATCGCCCCCCCCATCACTGCCTCTCACCCTAACACTGTGTGCTCACCCAACATCGCCCCGTCTCTCTCTCACCCTAACACTGTGTGCTCACCCAACATCGCCCCCGTCACTGCCTCTCACCCTAACACTGTGTGCTCACCCAACATCGCCCCCATCACTGCCTCTCACCCTAACACTGTGTGCTCACCCAACATCGCCCCCGTCACTGCCTCTCACCCTAACACTGTGTGCTCACCCAACATCGCCCCGTCTCTCTCTCACCCTAACACTGTGTGCTCACCCAACATCGCCCCCGTCACTGCCTCTCACCCTAACACTGTGTGCTCACCCAACATCGCCCCCATCACTGCCTCTCACCCTAACACTGTGTGCTCACCCAACATCGCCCTGTCTCTCTCCCACCTTAACACTGTGTGCTCAGCGTGCGCACCCTGCCGTGTTGCCTTTGCTGGCTGGTTGCATGCTCAGAAACTTTTCCCCAGTTTTGATTTAAAGCTGCAGCCTGTGAACTGAAACGCAGAAGCAAAGCTTGCAGTCAGTCTGGGGTAGGGCTTAAAATCTGCAGACAGGAAGTGCCACTGGTTTCATTCGGCTGACTTCATTGTTTGGGATGCCTTGTGGTGAACGCTGCACTCTCATTGGCCCACAGGTGGACATCTGGTCCCTGGGTGTCATGGTGATCGAGATGGTGGATGGGGAGCCTCCATACTTTAACGAGCCCCCTCTGAAAGCTATGAAGATGATTCGTGACAACCTGCCGCCAAAACTGAAGAACCTTCACAAGGTAGGAACCTTCCTCTCCTGGCCCGTCCCCTTCCTCTCCTGGCCCCTGTCCTCTTTGCCTCTGTCTGTGGTGGATCTCCTGGTCTCCTCTCAGTCACTCTCACCAGTGCCGCCATCTCTCCCACACAGAGCTGCAGCTGCTCAGATCCTCTTCACCCATAACCTGATACTCCTCTGACGAACGTTAAGACTTGCTTTCATTCAGACTTCCTTTGGGTGCTTCCCCTGCCTGACAGCTGCTGTTCTCTGCTCTTTGAAACCTCATTCTGAAACATGAATAAATCACGGCCTTTAGGGAAAAGTTTGTTGAAAAAAAAAAAAATCTGTGTGTGGAATCTTGAACTTCGTTAGATCAGATAAGATGTACCTCAAAAAATAAGATATGGTAGATAGGTTTTTGATTGTGAGTCACTGCTTGAGAGTTTGCTGTTTAAATGTGCCGGTCTCTGTGTCTGTGCCGGGCTCTGTGCCAGAGTCTGTGCTGGACACTGCTGAGCTGTGTGTCTGTGCCGGACACTGTGCTGAGCTGTGTGTCTGTGCCGGGCTCTGTGCCGAGCTGTGTGTCTGTGCCGGACACTGTGCTGAGCTGTGTGTCAGTGCCGGACACTGTGCTGAGCTGTGTGTCTGTGCCGGGCTCTGTGCCGGAGTCTGTGCCGGACACTGTGCTGAGCTGTGTGTCTGTGCCGGGCTCTGTGCCGGAGTCTGTGCTGAGCTGTGTGTCTGTGCCGGAGTCTGTGCCGGACACTGTGCTGAGCTGTGTGTCTGTGCCGGGCTCTGTGCCGGACACTGTGCTGAGCTGTGTGTCTGTGCCGGGCTCTGTGCCGGAGTCTGTGCTGAGCTGTGTGTCTGTGCCGGAGTCTGTGCCGGAGTCTGTGCTGAGCTGTGTGTCTGTGCCGGGCTCTGTGCCGGACACTGTGCTGAGCTGTGTGTCTGTGTGTCCCCCCTCCCAGGTATCTCCACTGCTTAAGGGCTTCCTGGACCGCATGCTGGTGCGAGACCCCGCCCAGAGAGCTACAGCCAATGAGCTGCTGAAGCACCCCTTTCTGAGCAAGGCGGGCCCACCCTCCTGCATCGTGCCCCTCATGAGGCAGAACCGAATGAGATGAGTGATGTCATCAGCCAGCGCCATGTTCTACACTCCCCCTGCTGTATCATGCCCCTCATGAAGCAGAACTGAATGAAATGAGTGATGTCATCAACGGGCGCCACATCCCACACTCCCCCTGCCCCTTCCACAAAGGATGAGCAACATGGTGATGAGGGCAGACTATAATGGACCCTAACCAAACTGTTACCATGGACACATGCTCAGTCTAAGGGCTGGGAGGGAAATGTAGGCCTAGTGTGTGTGCTGCCAGGTTTAGTCAGACATTTTAACATGCAGAAACAGGGCAAAAAAACCTAAGGATGGCTGGACTTTTTCTGGCCTAGGAAGGTAGCAAAATGTTTTGCTTTTGGAAAACACTCTGCCTTTTAACGGTTTATCTTTCTTTATTGTTTTTTAACTATTTTAAACTCGCCACTCAACTACCCTGGATAGATGACCTTTGAACCCTGGTGTGCCAGGGGGTCGGCGTGCTGCTTCTTGCTGTTCTCCCTCTGGCTCACAGCCTCAAAGAAAAGTGCGTCTGTCCTTTGGGCCAAGCCACACTGCTTGCATTCCTATGAAAAGGCTGTTTTCCCCCTGAGGGTGAAGGTCCTGATGTAGCACACAACGCTGGACTCCTCTCCCAGTGTGGCTGTGCTAAGCGGGATGGTCTCTCCCAGTGTGGCTGTGCTAAGCGGGACGGTCTCTCCCAGTGTGGCTGTGCTAAGCGGGATGGTCTCTCCCAGTGTGGCTGTGCTAAGTGGGACGGTCTCTCCCAGTGTGGCTGTGCTAAGCGGGACGGTGGAGCTGTGTGCTGAAGATGGAAAGGAACGAGCATCCCATCGGACCTCTGCTGAGGTCTCCTCACTACGGAAAGGGGCGGCACCTTCACCCCGCCAGCATGGGGAGGCAGAGTGCTGCCCCCTGCAGGACCCCAGCAGCCTCACAAATACACAGCAGAGCAATATAATTACTACTGAAAAAGGACCACACTGCGCTCCTGAAAACACAACATGGGACACTCTCATCCAGATAAAACACTTGGTTCCTGTTGTATACACTAAGCAAAGATAAACACTGGATTTGTGTTTTTTTCTGTTTTAGCCGATTCCATATTATAGAAGTATAAGTGTATGAAATTATATCCTTTTTCTGTGCTTTGGCCACTGATGATTTGAAGTGTTGCGTAGAAAGATGGAGGCTGCAGAGCCTTTTAACTTCAGCTTTGGAAACTGAGAAGAATTAGTTCTGACTTTCAAAAAGCAAGGTGTGGTGAATTTTGGTGCTTTTATTTTTTTTAATTGCTGTGTTTTTTTTAAAGGTTATTTTATCAACCTAGTGTGTAGCGCTGTAGGTTTGAAACCTAATCCTCTGCCCCAATGCTGTGGACACAGACTGTTAGGGTGTGCTTGGAGCAGCCGTTGGCAGTGACATTCTGCAGGACTGCTGCTGCAAATCCTGTAGACATTGAGCCTGATTCTACACTAAGTTAGTCTTTCCTGCTTGACGTTTTGCTGGGGGTAGGAAGCGAGGTAGACTGAATGTACAGCAGAAAGGCAGTCTCTGTGAGGGCTCATGGGAGCAGGAGGCGGATGCTCAGAGTGCGCTGTGTCGCTGTGCCCGTTTGTGCTTTGTTAGCGCGGCCCTCGGTTTTAGGGGGGCTCAGCATCGCGGGGTGATGCCTTTTCTCTGCGCTAATCCGTCGGCCCAAACAGGCTGTGTGCCTCAGCCAATCAGCTGTCATCTCCGACCGCATCTCAGAGCCCACGTCTGCCGGGCTGCTGTGCAGGATGACGAGTGCTAACCTGCGCATCTGCGCACAGGCACAGAGGAACCAAAGACACACAGCCCTCACGTGCTAACCAAAAGATAAGGCTGCAGCACACACACACGCACGCATAGGCAGTCACACGCACACATATTCGTGCATACGCAGTTACATGCACACCGCACACACTGAACGAGCTCATGAGAGCAGAGGGTGACCTCACAGATAAAAGCACATCTCTAAATATGCATATATATCCCAGCACTACATAACGTGGCATATCCACACACCACACTACTCATGGACTCCTGACCAAGCAGTCTGCTTCTCATTGACTTACAGGAAGCAAGTCTCAACAGAGACATCTGCTCCTGTAGGAGAACTAATCCACTTTTGAAAAAATTGAAGCATTTGGCCATTTATCCAAGAATATGTATCCATGTGCTATATGTACCTGTTGTCTGTATGTTCAAATATTTTGACACAGATCATTTAATTCCAGAATATTCCTAGTTGATTATGTGTGACTAAGTGTGTCCTCTGTGCTCTGGAGGTGCCTCTTATGGACCTGACTCTGTTGTGTGTAGCTTTTGTTGCCGTGTATTTAATCTCAGTGTGAGAGTTAAGTTGAATTTTAACCCTGAAGAACACTAAATTCTCATGCAAAAAAAATGAATGTGTGAATGAATTGTATTGTCTGGATTAATTGAAAGGTGAGCGGATTTGTCCTTTGATTGACATGTGGCTGAGACCGGCCCTGTCAGAGCTGCAGTTTAGTTAAGTGCCGTTTATTTCCACTGCAGTGCTGTGAAAAGTGGGAGGGGGGTTTTGAAGGAAAGACCACCACAACTTGATAGAAATCATATTTTCTTTTGCTTAAATATTTTATATGTCTTTAACAAATCACTAATTTTTGTCTAGAATAATACCACCTGTCAAAAATCTGATGGTTCCATAGAGATTTGCAGTCATTGAGCTTTCACCAAAAAATGGGGTTGCATTTTTTTGTTTTTATGGGGATCTTTGAGAGTTGGCGCTCTTGGAAAAGGTGTGAGGAAGCGTAGCTGTGTAGAGTGGACCCAGCACTGCTGAGCTGCCCTGCGCAGACCTGCGCACAGACACCTCTCCCACTGCAGTTCCTACTGCGGTCAGCACAGCCTGACCTCACAGATGGTTCCAGTTCTGCAGTGTGCGCAGCTCTGCGCAGACTGTCCCAGTTCTGCAGTGTGCGCAGCTCTGCGCAGACTGTGCGCAGCTCTGCGCTGTAGGGGTAGGATCCCGTTTGCTCAGGGGTGTTTGGGAAAACCCAGCCTCTGCTGCCCCTGAGACGGCGCCTGCAGGAATAATTCAGGAGATTTACTCAGAGTGGAAAAACTCACTGTGCAGTCCTTTCTCACCTGTGAGGGTGAAATTTGATGCAGGTAAAAAGGTGTGTTTTAGACTGGGTGAAGTGGGGGAGGGCAGTTTCCTGAGCACGGTGTGTGCTGGAGCGCCTGCGCGTGCATGTGTGTGTGTGCGCGCGTGCATGTGTGTGCGCGCGTGCGTGTGTGTGTGCGCGTGCATGTGTGTGCGCGCGTGCGTGTGTGTGTGCGAATGCGTGTGCCACTGCACCCCGGACCTGCAGCGCATGGCTCCCTTGACTGAACATTTTGCTCTTGCTCAAATTCTCCCCTCCCAGAAACCATCACTGAGCAGGTGGCTGAACATGTGATAGCCTTCAGCCAATCGGTATGCAGTTTCAGATTAAGCACATGACACACCCTTTTAAGGCAGGAAAGGATGTGGGAATTTCATTGTTTTTCACTGACCCTGAGAAGTCGATGTTAAACCAGGAGCCGTTTTCCCTGCAGTAATCTCATTAATTGGTGTCCTCCCAAGAGGAACCGAAGGACACTGTGTTCATGTATGACTGGTCTCTGATTGGTGTTCTGTTGTGTGTTAACTCTGATGGTATGTTCCCTGGTTGCAGCAGTAAACTCGTATTGGGTTATTGGTTGGTGTGACGGCTGACTCTTCAGGGGCTTTTGTTTTTAGTTCTGTGTTCTCGGCACCGTGCTGAATTTAGCTGTGTGCTAAGCGGCTGGAGTCGGCCCGTGACAGTGGAGCAGCACCCCTCATTACTGAGTGAGGGGCACTATGACCCAACCCACAAAGTGGTACAGCTGCTGCTGGCATTTCCACAACCATGAAAGGGTACCAGTGTGGAGAGGGCTCTGGATTTATCCGTGTGCGAGAGTTTTCATGCCTTAATGTCTGGAATAAGAAAAATGTGACTCATTTAATGATGCGCTAGAATTGCTCTGACTGTTGATTGAATATGTACATAAGATGTTAGCTGTAATTATCCTCTTCTGATCTTATTTCTGGAGTTTTATTTAGCCTTGCAGTAGAGGGCTTCATTTTTACTACAGCTGGTTCATGTTTTAAGTATGCTGACATTTCCCCTTTGGAACTGTGACAACTACTGACTCGCTTGCTTGGAACATATTTATATGTAAATTAATTCATACAACTGTAAGAGTGTTTATGGAAGGTTTCACTTGTGTGTTTTTCCCGTTTCTCGAGCAGTATTGTGAATATTGAGTGTGTGGGAATGACACCGCGGCTTATCTTACGGGTCTCCTCCCGGGTTTTGGACTTCCATTACTATTGAAAAAAGGAAGAGAAAAAGACTTTTCACAGTGCAGATTTTACAGTTTTTTGCAAAATACAGTTTTTCTAAAAATGCACCATTTCTTGTGTGGACTTCATCCCTTTTGTTTGTCTCTGTAAATGTCTGTATGAACCTGTTACCGTCACAGCATGACCTGCAACAAACACTTCATGAGGTTAACGCTCAGCAGCCATCGAGAGGTGGCTGTCGCACAAGGCGAACCGATGGCCGTTTGCATTCATTTGAATATGCAGTCACAGCAGTGAAAAAAATTCGTCATTACATACATTTGTGACCAAATACTACCGAGCGGTTAAGTCTGCAGTTTCCCCAAATGTCATTCAAATGAGTATCCAGACACTACAAGTATTAACTGTGTCCACCAAACTGCTATCAGTAACTAATAGAAAGGAAGCAACGTTGGATAGTTATTGTAACGTCCGGAAACTTCTAATAGTCTAACACAAATCCTGTCGGCCTGGCTTCGCCTGAAACGGGCAAGCATACGTTTACTTCTTGGAAAAATATCCGGCCATCTTCTGGTAAAATTGTCACCTGGTTTGCTGATTATTGCAGATACAGACTATTACAAAATCACCTACTGCAACCCGAAGTGTTCTCAGTACGTGATGCATTCATGGTGTAAGTGGTTGCTTCATCTAAGCGTAAACACCCCATTTGCCATTTTGAAGTGCGAAGGATTCTGCGTTTAAAAAACCGGTTGGTTTGTTGCCACTGTTTAGCCAACTGCTGGATGAGCAGCATGCCGCCTCCGTCCCTTCTGTTCATCGCAGTCACTAGTTTACATTCTCTACAGAACAGGCTGCGCTTCACCCGTGTGGTTACCATTACAGTACAGACTGTCGAGCGAAGAAAAAGGGAAGAGAAAAGGTCGAATCAAGAGTGACGATTACATCAGTTTCTTTTGTAAAATTGCAGCATGGTATTTGGAGAAAAACCCCTTCCGTAATTGTTTTGAAATGGTTCTCAGTACATGGAAGAGTTCGGGCCGAAGACATAATTCTGCCATTCTACGGCATGGTTCTCTGTACAGTTTGATTTGGTAGCAATAAAACTAAAATTACTCCCTAAATACTCGTATGAATGTTAAATAACACGCCAGTTTTTTGCTTGGTTAGAGCTGTCACAAACTGGTGACATTTGATCAATTTTCATCAGCAGACCTAATTTGATGCGAAACCCAATGAGCACGTGACGTGTCCTACAATCAGAGTTTAAAGTGTGCTGTGAGCGCCAACAGATGCTCTCACTGCTGTTTAAAAGCATCGCCATAACATGTGTGTCATATTCTACTAATTATACATTTTTAAATCGATACTGCTGTGAAACATGATAAGGTCAAATATGACAGATTGAGTATATTAATTCTCACTCCGGAAGGAACAGAAATCGTTGCTGAAGAATTCTTGGCACACAGTCTTTGCCTCTGTATATTTAGCACTTCCGGTTAGTCATAAGCACCTCGTAGATGTCCAAAGCTTATAATTAAAGGCATTATAACGCAGCCACTTGAATTTGTTTTAAATGGCACATAATAGTCATAAATAAATAGGTGAAGGTGTAAACAATAATACTGGAAAGATACTGATATCTATTATTACATTTCTGCGAAATGGTGTGAAATTTCCCGAATATGACAACCCCAGACTCATGTACTGGGCGGAGCTTGCGAGACGTGCTCTGAATGAAATGTCGCAGGACGCGTAGAGATCAGTGACTGTAGCCTATGACCGGCTGTGCTGTTCAACACAGCTGAGCGATGACTCAAGTGGTCTAACACAGGCTGTGAAAAAGATCCACCAGTTGCTTCCCCGACCATTCATTCGGAAGGAAATATTAGATCCTTATTCAGCTGAATTCCGAGACAGTCGCGAGTCAAGAAAAAGTGTTAGCCTTTTATTAATTTCTTGTCGAATTCTTTTCGTCTCTACGAATCCTAAGAACCGCAGGTGAGTGTGCTGTCTTTTTCACTTACGCTACTTATGCTATTTTGTGTAACAGATGTCTGTCAGGGGTGAAAACATATACATATCATAAAATAAAGGGAATTTTAGGCTGTTATGCAAATCTGTCTATCTGCATTTCTGTCGTTGGCTAGTCTGGCTGCTGACAAGTTTGTTGGAATGCTGTATTGGTGTATGTCGGGGGTACAGTAATTTAAATATGTGCAGTAAAACTAAACACACAGGTTATGATAATGTTCTCTGTGAAAATGTGTTGTAGAGTAATTTATGATACTTAATAGCGTAGGATATCAACATACCACATAATGGACTCTGGAGTTGCAAGAATTGCTATTCCAAGTACTAAAAAGGATATTTCAATGTTGTGCCCTGTTCGCTCAGACGTATTGCAGAATGAAAATTGTCCAGGGGACAGATTTATCAAAATGAGTAATAGTATTACATTAACAGCATGTTTTTGCGTTAGTCCTTTCTTTATCCTTGTTACGGATATTGCATTGATTTTTCGGGTCATATGACTATGGCACCTCAAACAGGTATAGCAAACGTATGGAAGACCGCCGACATTGAAATATATATTGCATATTGTGGAATTTAACGGTTAATCATTCTTGGCACTTAAACTTAATGCTGCAAGGCGCTTTTCGCGTGCCTGTTCAAGTTCATTTAATTCCCATTCATTTGTAGCCTACCTGGAGCGCGTTGCTTGTCAGTCGCAATCACCTTACAAAATATGTTTGTCGTAAAATGTGGACACAAAACAGTTCCTCGATACAGAAAAACACCGCTGAAACGGTAAGACCTGTAGCATAGCATCGGAGAAATTAAAATAATATAAAAATATATGCTGTGCTCGCTCTTTTCGCCTCTAGAAACACCACTGAAAATCCCTGTCCCCGGGCAACGTTTATGAATAATTGACACAGAGGTAAATATACACTCAGGTCGTTATTATATAACAAGAGACAACACCATACGTTGCCACGTTGATACGAAACCCTAATTTATTTAAAAAGTAACGGAACGTAATCGCTTGACAAACAGAGCAGAAAGCTCGAAGTCCAACCGAAGAGAAGGTAACGAGGGCTAAAGTCATTCCAGTGCTGCGTTCATCTGTTTGCACGTCCAAGATCAGGAAGTTTTACCCTAGGGGAAAGCTAGGTAAAGATGACGTGCGTTGCTTTGGTAACAGTATTGGAGTTGCTGGGGTTGTTGTCATTGCAGCTTCTTGCTCGTGCACAGGGGCTAGTTTTTACAGGCGCTCCTTCGGTGGGGTTGCTGTGAGCTGCAGTGCATGTAAAATGCAAGGTAGTTCAGAGCAGCTGATTTCGACCAGAAGCTGTGCAAAGCTCTCCCTCACAGCCGCCTACATTGTGGTTTCACATCGCTGAACTCAAAAGGGAAGAAGGTCAGATAGCAACAGGAGGGACCCGCCCTGGCGCTACAGAAATGACTGGCACTGCTCGCATGCCAAACCACAACAAAAATAAAGATCGACTACTGTGTGTGACACTTATGTCTGACTTGCATCTGCCCACCACGTTTAGCTTGTGTTCACACTTAAGGCTGTGGTCTAATTATGTGGCTGGGGATGTTTTTGCAGCACTGTGGAAGAGTCCAGCGGGGAAGTGACCCAGTGCCTTATTCCCATTAGCTGCGGGCTTAGCGATAGCGGATCAGCGCGGTAATGGCACAGTGACGCTGTCATTGGCCAGTCATAGTCCCTCAACCTGTACACTGTGCGGGAATGAGTCGATCAAAGCAGCGATGAGTGTGGGAATGGAATGATCTTTACACCTGAGGTCACATCAGTATCATTTTGTGTGCGATTTCATATAAATAGCCATGCGTTACCAGCGTCACCTAAAGTAATGGCAGAAGTTCAGAACTGTTTAAAGATTCATTTACTGCCTGCAACCCATGTAAACTGTATGCGCGTGTACGTGTGCGCGTGGGCGCGCATGTTGTATGTATATACAGACTGTGTGTCTGTACGTGTGTGGTATGTATATATTGTGTGTTGTATGTGTATATATAAAGTGTTTGTGTATGTTGTATGTATAAATAGAGTGAGTGTGTGTGTGTGTGTGTGTGTGTGTCAGTGGGAATAGTTAACCAGCAGGCTGGGTGTGCCGCTCTGAGTGTGTTTGTTGTTTTTGCAGCAGGAAGGGCGTGTTAATGTCTGCGAGGGGTCTGTGGGTTTGGCAGTATGTGCACCGAGTCCTGGGCTGCGGAGTCTTGATCCTGGCCATCCTACCAGCCCTCACTGCAGGTATTTCTTTCCCCTTTCATGACCCCCACACACACACACACACACACACACACACACAGCCCCTGCAGTCTCACTACCATCCGCAATCTCCTGCATGCTCCACCCTGTCAATACACCCGTCATTGACCATGGCTACCAAATACAAATTTGAAGTGCTTTATTGGCATGATAAATTTGCATTTGCATGGGAAGGAACATGTGGAACATCTTAACAACAATGACAGAACAATGTGATTGTACATATACAGCCAATGGCTGTCCAACTACTGTAGTCTCCAACTCTGTAACTAATAGTCCTCGTCCAGCGCATCCTCTGTGCATGCCATCCCTTAGCGTAGCCACACTGTGCTCCCCTCAGCTGTCCTCTGCTTAAAGACTATCACTAAGACAGAGCGTGGTTGCAGATTGCAGACTTGGTTTGTTCACTGTGTCTTATTCTCCACCTCTTGCCCTGCCCTGCCACGCCCCTAACCCCTCCTCTCCTTGCATCTGTCTCAGGAAAGTGGAGTAACTGCAGTCACCCCCTGGTCCCGGAACATGGGGGTTTCCGCTGCGACCCGTCGCCCTGCCGTGGCTTCCTGCAGAAAAGCGTCATCCACTATTTCTGCGAGCCGGGCTACTCTCTCCCGCCTGACGTCCACAGCTCACGCTGTCTCCGGCGGAGGTGGAGTCCCAGCGTGCCCACCTGTGTCCGTAACCAAGGTGAGTGGGTGGGCTGGCGAGTGGGCGACCGTTCTGTTCAGAGATCTGAACAACACACCTACCAACCTGCCAAATATAACCCCACAAAATGGTATTATTTAGAGAAATTATTCACTGTGTGTGAACATCTTCAGTTTACATTCAATAAATCATTTACTCTTGGGTATAGCCCCAAGCTTAATCTCTTACTCATATCTGTTTAATTGGGGAGTGATGAATCGCTTTCAAATACCAAAGACATAATATGCACAAAGGCAGGATTCCATTTTGTTCGGTTTTTTTTTTTTTTTTTGCTTAAAAAATTTGGTCAAAGAGCAGTTTATTCCTTCCTCCGAGCTCCGTGCGCACGCACGCAGAATCCCTGTGCTGCGTCAGTGCGTGCAGGATGATGTGAGTCATATCCTGTGTGAGCGCCGTGTCCGCGGCGCCGCGGGGCTTAATGAGCTCTCCAGCCCGTGCCCAGCTGGGCCTCACGCTTCGGGAGACTAAAGCAGGGCGACAAAAGCCTGCACCACTGAACACTTCACATTCTCGCCCCGTAGCCATGACATCACAGCCATACCTGGAGAGCGTTACAGTGTGCAGCTACCGTAAATCCCGGCACATATGGCCACATCTAGACTGCAGAGTTTCAGCAACATTACGTGTTACGGAGGTGCACACACATTATCATGTGAGGCATGGTAGAATATGCAGTGCTGAAGTCCTCATTCCAGCATCCTGCTCACTCCGTTGCAGTAATGCTGTGACATCACTACCTCCAAGGGTAATGGAAATGAGCTTCACCAGCAGAGGTCTGCGGTTTCAGACTAATCCTGCCGCATTTCTGTCTAACTGCAAACTAATTTCACTTCTTTCTGGTTACAAAACAAGGAAAACACTGTAAAGGCAAGTGGATGAACCGGTCTGTGTGAGATGGGGAGATAAGTGCGCCGAGGAGAGTACACCAGTGTAGTTTTCTGTAGAAGACCTACTAATCCGCCACATGAGGGCCTTTCATAAATCAGAGTTTTTCATTTCAGCCCAAAGGATGACAGCAAACTGGCACCAGCTGTAGATTCAACCGCTCTGCACAGCTCAGTCAGACAGAGGTCTGGAGCAATCATGGCAAAACAGTAATGAGATGCAGCATGAAGGGTGGCCTGGAAGAATGACCTACATAATCTAAAATAACGTGTAAAAGGATGTTAAATGCAGAGTCTGCGCTTTTGAATCACCACTGTTTTAAACTTCCTCTTTTGGCTTGAAGCATGATAAGACAGGAAACCCATCAGCGAGAACAGGAAGTCACCAAGTTACCAGTCTAACCAGAATTTTTCCTCTACGCGAGTGGAACTCTCCAAAAAACACTGCGTCACAGAAATATTTAAAAAGTCAAAAAATGGTTTTTGGAGAAACCTGTACTTGGTAAAAACATCTAAAAATAACATCCGTATGCTTTACCAGAGTGACCCGAAAATATTGACTGAATGAACCACATTTACAGCGATAAAGGCATAAACAGACGCAGTGAAATAGCTGCCTGCTTGTGTTCACAGAGACCCCTGAGGACAGAGCGGCTGACTCACTCCCCAGCGTCGCCACCACAGCCGTGGGCGTGTCCATCTTCCTCCTGACCACTACAGCCTGCATGGTGATCAAGTCCCGTCTCTACCCCTGCCATTCACACAGGTAACCCCCCCCTAAAAACTCTCTACCCCTGCCATTCACACAGGTAACCCCCCCCTAAAAACTCTCTACCCCTGCCATTCACACAGGTAACCCCCCCTAAAAACTCTGTAGCCCTACCATTCACACAGATAGCCCCCCCTAAAAACTTTCTACCCCTACCATTCACACAGATAGCCCCCCCTAAAAACTCTCTAGCCCTGCCATTCTTTCAAGCAGACCTTTAAATTTTACACCAATCAGAAGAATGTAGCTTGGCCATGCATTTATCAGTGAGCAGGGTTTCCGTTGTTTGGTCTCTGTCACTGCAGACTGTGTGTTAAATGTGAGTTGTGGTGTGTTCATTGCAGCAGGCGATCTTCAGACCAGATGGACCTGATGGTGGATGGCTTGCCCGTGTCGCTCCCCACCTATGAGGAGGCAGTTTACGGGAGTTGGGGCCAGCGCCTCCCGCCCTGCCAGGGACCCACCCAGCTCCTTTTGGCCCAGGAGGCCCCAGGGAACCACACGGTGACTCCACACATCCAATCAGAGTCTGGGAGCCTCTGCCTGTCACCCAATCAAAATGCAGAGCTTCCTCCGCCTCCCTATGAGGAGGTCCCAGCACAGCCTAGACCCGCCCACAGCGAGGAGACTGGACAGGTGCACCAGATTGGAATCTCAGTGCAGAAGGACATTTAAACAGTGTACCTGCAAACTACAGAGGGATTATAAGAGTATGATCCACTAACTGTACATCCTGTGCCTGAAGGACTGAGGGCGTGTCTGCCGTTATCGCAGGGTGGACCGTAAGGGCTGTGGGCGGGCCGGCCCTCGCTTTGCCAAACCTCAGGATTTGAGGGAATATCCTGAGGAAAACTAGTAACCTACAGCTGGCCTTGTCAGGTACAGGATGTCCAGAGGAAAGCACCTGCCAATCATCTCAAGTAGATTATTTATGATTGATATTATCTCGATATTATGTTATCGATATTATGTTTCTAACTGTCTGCTGGGAACATGAAGTTTGTTATCCTGTCAGAGATGGGACTGAGAGCTGATTGATGTGGCGGCTTTGTGACGCTTGTGGTCTGGGTTTCTGATCTCTCTGTTATGTGCAGTGTCCAGCGTCTGTGCTGCACAGGACGACACAAGATATAAATGGTACTGACTGTAAGCAGGTAGCCGGCCACCACTGGGTTTATCAGCCAATCAGAAGCCAGCATGCACATGGCTAATCTGAATAAAGAGTGATAAGCAAGATGGCGATGCAGGAAGTTTGTGGCAATGGGCAGGAAGTGAATGTGTCGTCATGGAGATGCCACTGAGCCTGTGCCAATATCTCTAAAAAACAAATAGGAAACTGAAAGATAGTCAGAGAGCGTGGCGGTTCAGGGGTTTGGCTCTGCTGGTTCTGCGTCTTAAATATTGACCAAAATGCCAGAAGGGGAGTCAGCGCCTTATGATTGACCAAGCAAACCACATTACACAGGCGACTTTGAATGTGTTTTCTTTTTTTAAATGAAAAAAATGTAATATATTTGTAATTTAATATTTACATCATTAACTTTGTATACAACATTGCACAGAAATATATATATATATATATTAAAGTCTACATGTTTCTAATTGTAACTGGACTCTGGTTTCTGGTTATTTTTTTCTGTACCCACCAAGTTAATGCTTATCTTGTGCCTGGCTGAAGAGGAAGAATAAACCCACATAGTTTACATGCTTTCCCGAGAAATGGGTGAAAAACAAGGTCATAACCAGCTGCTGTGGTTTAATAACTGCTAATCTGCTTCCTCTGCTGTTAACCTTGGGACGTTATTCACTGGGTTATAGTTCAGCTCAGCAGCAACAGCTTAAGGTGTTTACGAGAGGGCGAACGCTGCATGGGTCTTTGATATGGCATGTCACGCCCCAGTGCTCTGTACCTCTGCCACACCTGGGGAGGCCAGTGATCTTAACTGGAAGAGTGGGCAAAGCGACAAGTGCAGTAGAAAAAACATACAATACTTGACTTAGAATTCAGTGACACACTTACTGAGAAAAGCAGAAGAACACAAAGTGCTGATTTAAAAAAGCACTTTCACTGAACAGGGCCATTGACAAAACAAATTAAAGCTGTCTCAGGAAATACAAGGTATTCATGGGTGGATGTTACTTAAACTGGTTAAGTGGAAATGAGTTATTTCATTTGCACAAATGAAACAAAACAAAACATGTCTGAGCAACATTTCCTCCCACATCCTAATCTGCCTGCATCAGCCTGTCACCAACAGACCAAGATAAGAAACCTCTTGGAATGGGTCATACAACACCCGACCTCCCTGCTGAGCGCTGATATTAAGATCATGGTGAAGGTACTGCCACATCTACCGGACTCTGTTCTTCCTGTTATGTCGTTTTAGATACAGAGACAAGGCCTTTCATCAGGTTGCATGGAAGGATTTTTTAAAATACGCTTACAACATTTGGGTGGATCAAAAGACTTTATTTATACCCTATGGCTATTGTGCTGACAAATAATATACTCTCTGATTCATTCCCATTGTGTCAAAGGACAGGACAGGAGCTCAGACCACTTGGTGACTGTAACCAGCAGGCGCAGATTCTTATCCGTAAGTTTGGTGTCACATATGGGGTCTGTCGGTCTGCTGATGGTTACCTCCCATTTGTCAAACTGGGCCACTTTGTTTACAGGTGCTCTGTTTCTTATAGATTCTTAAGTTAAAATTTCTGAATGCAAAGTGAAGATAAAGAGTGAATTACTCATGATTATTGACCACTTGTCAGCATACAGAGTCTTTTAAAGTGGTGAATAATAAAGTATGCTGTAAGCAGGGCTTACAATTGTATATTTAAATTAGGCATTTTTACAAAAGGGAATCTAGATCATTCCATTGAGCTGTCTCCCCTTCTATTATTCAGACAACTTTTTTGAGTGTGGTAGCTTGTGTTTACCAAATCAAATGGGATGTATGCCTTGATGTTGGAATGAATTTTGGTAATTTCCCTATAAAATAACCAGATTTTTTAAAGGGTATTTCAATTAAAACCCAAAAACTTCAAACGATTTTCACCTCGAAGTTTTCATTAAATAACTGATTTCTGTGAGGATACTATTATTTTGGTATACAGTGCCCTCTTGTGGCGAAAGTCATGACACAGCGAATTATACAACGCATCCCGGGCTAACGTTTTAACTTTGAAATGCCCGGTATCAAAGTCCCATGAACAACGCCTGAGCTTATAGGCTGTCATATTTTCCATCCAAATTTCATCCCTTTTTTTTTTTTTTACATAAGCACACTTTCCTGGATTTACGTAACCTGCCAATGATGGGAGGTTAACAAATGTAAAAACACAGCTATTGCTTTTATTATTTCAGGTCATTATAGTTTATATGGGTGTAAGCTTATACAGGCGTGTGTCGAAGTCTATATTTAAAATAAGCACGGTTGTATAAGCATGCCTGTTTGCACTTATATCTTTACAACCGATAAAAATCATCCCGCAACAGAAACAAAGACCGTTCTAAGAATGTCTTATTCTTTCATTATATCATCGTCTTGTACACATTTCTTGTCTGTCCTTTCTTTACCACTTTAATATACATTCGTTTACAGTTCTGCGGTTTATGCAGTTCCTAGAAATACCACTAGAGGGAGATATTTGCCCAGTTTTTCAATCTCCCAATTATCAATCCAGACACCCCATTCTCCTCATGGCAAAACAGTGTATTACAACAAGCGTTATAAAACAATGTAATCCTTCGTTTGTCTTTTTCTACAGACACATAGATTGGGTTAAACTGTAAGTGCTGAGGTCTGATGTTCAGATCTCTGAGATTGTTTACTTTGACATGCGTTAATACAGAGCAGAGAGCCGCAGCCGACACTGATAGCGCAGAATTAAATCTGAGAAGGCATTATCATTAAATGACGTGGATTAATTTCAGAACTTTTCTTCCCAGCAGTCAGATTTCTGAAAATACTAAACTTCTAACAGCTGGCCTCCCCCGAAGTAGCAAACTCTGCAGAGCTTTAGTTTTACTATTCTGTCTTTTCGGTGAGCCGTCAGTGCAGAAACACTTTTCTTAGGCCAAATATGTTTGTGTCTTGGCAGCAATGAGACCAGCTGAAGAACACCTGTGGGAGACCAAGTTTTATTTCAATTATATTTGTACTTCTGATACAATATTTATTATAACCCTTGACTCTTTAATGAAGGCCCCTCGTTTTCTTGTGAGGAAAGTATCATGACGAGAGCCATGTAGTGGCTCGGTTGTGGTGGGTCCGAACTCAAGAGACTGGATAATGAGCAGTCAGAACTTATGGCAATGCTCACGCTCCACTGTCTGCGCAGCTGCAGTACTGCAGACCCGTGGTCCTCGTGGGTATGATGGTTTTGTCTTCTGGTTTCCCTGTTTTCTGCCATTGGTGCAATTTCAGCAACCCGGTGACCACACTTTCACTAATCAGGACTCCACGGTTCCACCTGTTTATAATTTAAACAATGAAAGTTTGCACTCTCCTACATAAACTATACGCCTTACCGCACAATCAGAGCACGAACGCGTTCCTGTATCTGACTTATGAGTTACTTGCTCTGGGACGGGAAATATCAGCTGGTTTCTGACAGAATGTGATGGAAGAGAGTTAATCACCCATCAGTCTAATTCAGAACAATTAACAGGGCTTGCAGCTACGGAGCGCACACCAGCATACACAGGAGACCCGAGGACCGAACATTAGAGCCACATAAAAAGGTATGAAAATACCGTAACATTTTCAGGCAGCTGGGTGACAGATGAAGCGGATGATCTCTGCTCGCGTTCCTTCAGATGTCGCCTCGCGCACGCATTGTCAGCGAACTGAACGGGCCCAAACATGGCTGCATGGCTGCCGGTCAGCTGTACGCAGCAGCGTTTCATTACGATATTTTCCTTAATTCAGTGAAATATCATATGGCCAACACACTACAGCGACTGTAAGGTAACTTCTTGGCATTTGAATTCAACATATGAAGGAAAAGTAGCATTAACAAGCTAATGTTTACTTCAGGAGTGTCGGAGCTAATATTTTGTGGTATTACAAGAAAGGATTCACAGACATCAACGGCAAAGGTTTTTAATTTTATTTAGTGATTGATACATGGTTTAAAATGTAAAAATTGCGTTAATTCAAACATACGTTTTCTTTAAAAAATAAAAGGGAAACATTTTCAGAGGTACACAATTGTACGGCAGTATCAATTGTAACAACCCTCTTCAAACCGTTCTTAATTACATCACACGTTATACTCACACATATTGTGTATGTAGTTGCCACTTTAAAGTAGTTTAATATAGGATTAGTTATGGGAACATTATACACATAATGCTCTGAAAGCCTCAGTAATGCTACACATTGAAGATACGTCAATAAAACTGAATAACATGAAGCGGTGCCAAATTTCATGAATGCATTCTCTTGCAAATGAAACGTTTCTGCAGCAAACCGGTACAATCAAGAAGCTCAAGTAAAGCAAAGCGTTTTTTCACACAACTTTAAAAACTTTTTTATTGTCTCCCAACCAGTTGTGTTCCAAAAACTAAATTAATTGATTCACCTGACAGCGCAAACAAGAAGCAAGCGACTACACAGTGCAGAAAAAGCTAACCTTTGTGCAATTTAGGATAATTTGTCATTAATCTCAAACTATATATGAACGAGTATTTTGGTAAGTATGATTTCTGAAGTTAAAAGAATTCTGTAATGTTTGATAATTTATCATATTTTTAACTGACACGATATGCCCTTATTCATCCTATAAAAACAGACAAGCTTATAATGAAGGTATGCAGCTTTTCATATTTGATTCAAGCTTAATGTTTTTGTAAACATTCAATACTGCTGAACAGATACACAGTCACAGACCATGGCAGGGAGTACCTGGCGAAAGTTGCTGCTTTCAGAGATTTGAAAAATGTCATACAAAAGAGATATACAGCTAAAAACACCAACTCAAGAACAAACCTGATAGAAGGCAATTTCATGCATTTTGTTTTTTAAAAATCTATTTTTTGCTTATATTTCAGGTCAGCAACTACTTTTCATGAAAGTTGGCATTTCAGATGTTGGAACAAACAGCCAAACAGGAGCGGAACTGAGCTGGTCTCTTCCCTAATCAACATGATTTCCAGTCTGAGTGAGTAAGAATCATATCTAAGAGAAACTCAGAACAGACACACCTTAATGCACAGAATACTTTCAGGAGATACGGCTCCGCATTTGGGAAGTCTGTCTCTCAACAGGTGAGAACATATTTTAACAGCAAATGGAGCCGATTTTAGCATAACTGTTATATGGCAGTAAATTTTCTGTAAGGTTCAGCTGGAATCATGTTATTGCCAAGATCCTGCACTAAGCAAGACGAGCCTGCTCTGACCTTTGGGACCGTCCTGCTGACTCAGAGGGGGTCAGAGGGTCAGCCCACACCACTCTGTCTGGGTAAATGCCATTTCACTGCTGCTGCCCATCAATGCATTTTAAAAGAGTGTGATTAAGTACAGCACAACGACTACAGCGCTCTGAAGAGCTCACAGAAGCAACTATATCCTGTCAAGAACAATGATGGTGTCAGACCGACAGGCAGGTTGATCTGATGCTACCTGAAAAGCTTATTGTGTAGGATTAAACAAACAACAAAAACAACAAAACAAAACAAAAAAAAAAAAACGCTTAACTCTGTAGTAGTATATGCTTTTATTCTGTACCTCCACACACAACTTACTGACATCAGTAAAACTAATATTTAGTTCTATGTGTTTATTCTTGGATTACTATGGCTTAAAAAAATTCTAGCAAGTAAAAGTATATAAAAGATGATATAAAAAGATGCCACTGATTTATTTGTCCACCTGGTGACGGTGTGTCAGCACTGTGTTACCTGGTACAGGTGTGTCAGCACTGTGTTACCTGGTACAGGTGTGCTGTTAAACACTTCTTCTCTAACTGCTACTGAGGTAAGATAGCCCTCCTGTTTCACATCACCTCCTGCCAGACCTGCAGTTATATGGCTTCTTGACCTTCATTTCACTGTGATCTATTTGGGTTTGTGAAATAACCCAATAAGGATAACCTGATACTGTCATGAGGTATAGTTTTAGCATTAGACGCGTGTGTTGCGTCTGAGGCAGTACTGGGTGGCAGAAGACTGAGATACGGCTGCTGCAGTTTAATCGCTGAAAATGCTAAAATGAGAACATGGCGGTGCAGAAATGGAGACCATGATATTTTAGTGTGACTCGTGTTCCTCGAGTGTGCCCCCACGCAAGAACAAGCATTCTCTTATTACCAGCGACAAGGTGTCCTCGCCTCAGGACTCCCTACAGTGTGCGTGTTTGTGCGTATAGTTTTGATTAATCCCAGAATCTCTGAGCTGATTCTGATATGGAGAGCACCATTATTGTTTAGTGTTTAAAAAGGTAGCTGGCCTCTTAGCGGTGTGGCTAAATTGAGAGTGGCATCACAACAGCACAGTTAACCCCCCACCCCCCCGTCTGTGTGCTGGAGCAGGGCTGGAGTAGGACAGGAGCAGGGGTGGAGCGGGCAGGAGCAGGACAGGAGCAGGACAGGAGCGGGGTGGAGCGGGCAGGAGCAGGACAGGAGCGGGGTGGAGCAGGACAGGAGCGGGGTGGAGCAGGGCAGGAGCAGGGCTGGAGCAGGACAGGAGCGGGGTGGAGCAGGGCAGGAGCAGGACAGGAGCGGGCTAGAGCAGGGCTGGAGCAGGGCTGGAGCAGGCAAGGAGCAGGGAAGGAGCACAGCTGGAGCAGGGCAGGAGCGGGGTGGAGCAGGGCAGGAGCAGGGGTGGAGCAGGGCAGGAGCAGGACAGGAGAAGGACAGGAGCGGGGTGGAGCAGGGCAGGAGCGGGATGGAGCAGGGCTGGAGCAGAGCAGGAGCAGGGCAGGAGCAGGGGTGGGGAAATTGAGGTTGTGGCTGCATTTTGGATTTCCTCATCCCATTTGAAAAGTCTTAGTCCCAGGTAGGCCCCTGGTTCCAGGTGGATGAGCCAGAGGGTGCTTTGGTGCTGCTGGCTGGAGTTTGTGGACCGGACATAGTGGCACACCGCTGCTGAGCCAGTGTGAATTCCTGTGACGGACATGAGATGTCAGAGTATGATGAGTCCATGGATTCCTCCTCCCTGACGGGTCCAGCTCGGGGGGTTGGCTTGCCTCCAGCCTGGCCTCCACTCCTGGCTCAGCCCCCTTAGCTGGCGTCTGGGCTGGCCTGGGTCCAGCTCAGGTTATGGGTGACACGGGCCTCATCCTCCGGCCAGCTGGGTCATGTGGGGGGGACAGAAACATCTTCATCAAGGCTGCCAGGAGGAGATGGGGAATAGAACCGTCAGTCACACTGAAACTGGAGGGAAGTCTGTACCTGCGTGTGTGAGAGGGGCAGTCTGTACCTGCGTGTGTGAGAGGGCAGTCTGTACCTGCGTGTGTGTGTGGGGAAGTCTGTACCTGCATGTGTGTGTGGGGCGGTCTGTACCTGCGTGTGTGAGAGGGCAGTCTGTACCTGCATGTGTGTGTGGAGCAGTCTGTACCTGCGTGTGTGTGTGGGGCGGTCCGTACCTGCGTGTGTGAGAGGGGCAGTCTGTACCTGCGTGTGTGAGAGGGGCAGTCTGTACCTGTGTGTGTGTGTGTGTGTGTGTGTGTGTGTGTGTGTGTGTGTGGGGCGGTCTGTACCTGTGTGTGTGTGTGTGTGTGTGGGGCAGTCTGTACCTGTGTGTGTGTGTGTGGGGCGGTCTGTACCTGTGTGTGTGAGAGGGGCAGTCTGTACCTGTGTGTGTGTGTGTGTGGGGCGGTCTGTACCTGCAGTGTTGCAGAGCGCTCGGGCCTCGCCCAGGATGGGGTCCCTGTCCGTCAGTAGCTGGCTGCGCTGGGGGGGGAGCTCCAGCTCCTCTGGCTCCTCTGTGTCCACCAGACTGCCCTGTGTGACCCCACACACACACACACAGTCACACTCAATTACCGATAGACTGTTTCCATATTCATAGTAAAAACACCATGCTGCAAATATCACATTATTAATCCATGAGAGCAACAATATCCGTTCATATAAAATGAGTCCCATTCACAGCTCAGACCTTTCTCTGTGCCTGGGTTCACTGCTATTTAAATAGACATGATTATGAGAGGTGTATCTCTTGCCCAATTGGTTCAGTATTTGCGGACAATATTCTTACACTGTCATAGCTGTCTAAACAGATTTTCTTGTACCCTTCATGTAGCCGTGTAAAGTGAGAGATTTTGAAATGTCTCAGTCAGTTGACATGCTGGTAATTTGGCCAGCGTGACCTGAGGAGCTGGCCTGCTCCAGACACACAGGGCAGTGAAAGGTCAGTGTCTGAGCCGTGGCGCGGTGCGGTGCAGCACCGGGTCTCTCACCAGCAGGGTGTGACTCAGGAGCAGCTTCTCCTCCTGGACGATCCTCTGTCTCTTCTCGGGCGTGCTCTGTTTTGTGCGTACGTCTTTGTCAAAGCTCAGCCCACTGAAGGACACACAGACATGTGACACGAGTGTCAGTCTGTGATTGGACAGTGGTGACAGCTCAATTCACAGGTTGTCAAATACACCCATGTAAAATGGGAATTCAGGCTTAAGAAGGTCTGTGCTCACAGTTTAAAGCTTATAGCTCAGTCACACTTACCGTTTCCTGCTTATGGCCGAGGAGGGCTCTGGGGGTGAGAGGTCGGGCTCAGGGAGCTGGGTCAGAAAGGTCAGCTGGAAGTCGTCATCCATGGAGATGTAGGGAGCCAGCATGTCCAGGTCCATGTTCTCCACACCCTGGTGCATCATGGGACAAGAGCATCCATTAAGACTATTGGTTTGTTTCTCTCTGGTTTGCTGCACTACAGTGCAATGTTGTGTTTTTACCAGCTTCAGCACAGCAAAGTCTCAACTGGGGCTGCAACTAACGACTGTTTTTATTATCGATTAATCTGCCGATTATTTTCTTGATTACTTGATTATTCATGTGGTGTATAAAACGTTATAAAACAGTGAAAAATGCCCATTACAGTTTCTTAGAGCACAAAGTGACGTCATTAAATGTCTTGTTTTGTCTGACCAACATACCAAAACCCTAAAATATTCAATTTACTACACTGTAAAACCAAGGAAAGCAGCAAATTCTACATAAAACCATCAAATTTTAGGCATTTTTACTTAAAAAATGACTTAAACGATTTGATTATCAAAATAGTTGGCAATTCATTTTCTTCCAATCGACTAATCTTTGCAGCCCAAGTCTCAACATGCCTTGAGTTTCTGTGCTGTCCTCTAGAAACATCATGGCCTGAGCTGGGAACAGTTCCTCTCTGGATAATGTGGAAATAAATATGCTGACCTCATACTGGAGTATTTGCTTTGTCATTGCATAATGAGCATTGGATTTTATATAAATATTTAGATACTATAAAAACCAAACTGCCAACATGAACACACCTCAGGCTCACTGTTTTGCTGGGAGTTGTCCTCTGGTTTGGCAGCAAAGAATTTCTCCACATCGTCTTTGTTCATTGGCTGGTCCTCCTTTGGGCTCTGAAACGCACATGAAAAAGGGAGATCTCCTCATCTGACATTCAACAGTGGGGCGACATAACAGGAAGTGTGAGCAGGATTAGAGGAAGAAAACAAACAAAAAAGGAAGTGACACATGAGATTACAGGATGTGGTATGTAGGGTATGGGTGGAAGACTGTTAGACTGCAGAGAAACAGGGAGAGCTGACAGGAAGTGGAGATGAGGATACAGGAAGTGGGGTGGTGTTACTTTGGGGAAAGAGTCTCACCCGCTCTGGTGAAGAGTGGGTCCCGGGTCGGTCAAAAATGGGGGAGAGCAGCTGGCGCAGGTCAGGGGTGCAGAGCTCACGTGGGAATTCCGGGACAGAGTGGGGAGTCGGAGGCTTGCAGAAGGACAGTTCCTTTGGCTCTGCAAAAAGGACGAACCAGGGAACGTTAGTACAGACATGCTAACATCGACAGTGCTATTGAGGTCCAGCTCCAGGCTCTCTGCACATACATGCGCATGTGAGCGAAGGAGCAGGTGTCCAAGCCTTACCTGCCAGGGGAATGACAGCATCGCCGGAGGAGGGTGCTAGCTGCAGTAGCGCCTCGGGACACTCCTTCATTTTGAGGAAGAGTTCTGCACCGCTGTCCATGACGGCCTCCTTTTCCTCGCTCTCCGGCTCCGTCTTGGGCTCCAGGAGCTGCGGAGTCTGTTCAGTGGAGAACACGACGTCGGCCTGCTCCACCCCACTGTGTGAGAGAGAGAAAGAATTCAGTATTAACTAGTATTAAGCACTAAGTATAAATTAGTTTTAAGCATAAAGAGTATATTGAGAAATACAGTACATCGCTCCACCTTCCTGTAAAAAAAAAAGTACGTTTCTGGTTTTAATCTCTCTCCAAAGGGAGAGAGAGGAGACATGCAACCTGAGAAGCAGGCAGGAGAGGAACAATGAGGGGAGAATAAAGGTTGGAAAGAAAAAGAGGAGAGGAGGAGGGGGAGGAAAAGGCAGCAGTGAAGTGTGAGGAGAGAGGCGGGCGGGAGGCACGTGGCAGAGCAGCACCTGAGGATGAAATTGAGGCACACCACGGCCTCGGGCTGCGAGCTCTTGCTGTTGTAGATGACGGTGGCCTGGGTCTCCGCCCACACAAAACCCCCTCGTTTGGCCAGGAAGCGATAGTGTCTGGTGCACACCTGACCCTTGGAGAGCACTGCAAACGAAACGGAGCAGCACCTATCAGTCGCTGCTAATGGGACCTCATACTGCACAAAAAGCCCAGCAGGGGAATGAGACATTATCTGCAAAGTAGGAGCACTAGCAGGTTTCAAACAGCACGACTGTGGTGTTTGAGTAAACTGGGCTGATTAGCTGCGCAGAATCTGCCAGTCCATCCCCCACCAGATACTCACAGATGTGCAGGCTCTTGGTCACGTGATCAGAATCCAAGGCATGATGGAACTCGTAGGCAGATCGGCCAATCAGGTCGTCTGGCTTGTATCCCAGGAGCTCGGTCACCCTGTGCATGGGAGAAAGCCCAGGACAGTGAGGGGGGCAGGGGGTATGAGAAGTCTGCAGCATGTCCTGGGAACACAGCTATTGTGCAACTGAATAATTAGGACCACAGAAATTATTACAACTACAAGAGGTCAAAAACAAAAAAAAAAAACGGCTCATCGAAGTTTTAACAAGGAATCTGCACGGTGTCTGTTGCTGTATGAGAAAACTGAGCTTAAATGTGCTTAACTGCCTCACTGAAGGGACAATCAAATTGGAGAGGGCTAATGAGACTTAGGGAGGCCTGCCAGCTAACCGCCCAAAAAGCATCCATCCGTCAGCCCAAGCTTCACGGGAGGTATCTATTGGCTGCGCTGCTCTCATTCCCGTCGCACACATGCGGAGGTCGCACAGTTAATCAGGAGAATGTGCTTACGCCAGGGCTGAGAGAGAATGTTTACAGGGAACAGGAGGTCACTGTGTGGCAGGGCTCTGTGCCTTATCTCAGAGAGACGTGCCCCAGCTCAGCCACCCCCAGCGCAGCCGCCCAGCCCCGTCCCAAATGGGACACTCCCTCCTCTCCCTCCCACATCATGTTCCCAGCTCTCTGATTATCCTCCCGGCCTGGACAGAACGTTCGTTCTCTCCTGCAGTACACTCCTCCTACCCCCAGACGCTGCTTCAGCTCAGTGTCCTGGGCCGGCCGCCAAAACCACAGGCCGCGATCTGGTCTCTCTGCGCCTGCCTGCGCAGGCTTTGCAGCTGGCGGCAGCTCCGCGGTGTTAACAGACGATACGTTTGGCTCACTAACGCTCACGTGATTAGCCTGCCAATGTCACTTCTGAGTATTTCAATGACAAAAGTGAAACTCAACCTGTTGCAAAGGCAACGTGAGGGGAGGCAAAGAGCAGAATCTCGTTTACGCGGGCGCCGAGTGAGGAAACACACACTGGAACATTTGCTGAACAAACCAATGGCTCATGTGAGCGGCAGAGCTGCAGTCTCAGCAGAGCTGCGCAGATCAGAGAAATGACATTCCTGTGCAGGTACAGCACGAGAGGAACTCAACAGCCTCTCAGTTTCAATGCCACTGCCAGCGGGACACGGCCTGGGCCAAACACCGCCCTGCGGCTGCACAGATTCAGCTCCACCCAGCCCCCAGCCCCCAGTGCATGTTTGCTCAATGGGGAGCTGACCTGGTGCCAGTTTCTCCTTTCCGGGGGGGCCAGGGGAGGGGGGGGCACTCCTGATCAAGGTGCTCTGAGGTCAAACTCCATTTCCCCACATAGAACAATGCCTTCACACCACCATGCAGTGCACCTGCCCCAAAAGCATTCTGAGTAACATTCTGAATGGCATATTAAAAAAGGTCAGGGGTCACTGCCAACCCCGTAAATGGAGGGGTGAGGAGGTATTTTTGGATGATTTGAGTATGTTTCCTATTATAGCAGATAAATGGAGCTAAATTACCATACACAGGCTAGTGTCTCTCTTCCCTTGTTTATGATTCTGCCCTCAGCAACAGTAGAAATGTCATGAGTTGTCTTAAACTACGTCAGAAATGGTTCTATAAATACTGCAAAATTAGCACTGTAACTTAAAAAGTGGCACTTTCCTTATTTACAATTGAAACTCTTGAGACATAAAGGAATGGAAGCAGTTTGGAAAATAACTGCGAGTGTGTGTGTGTGTGTGTGTGCTCCTGTGTGCATGTTTGTTTGTGTATGTTAATTTTGTGCACGCAGGCTGGTATGACAGGCGGGCTGTGTTTACCTGCCCTCGCAGGCTGGTATGAAAGGGAAAGGCGGGCCGTGTTTACCTGCCCTCACAGGTGGTATAAAAGGCGGGCCGTGTTTACCTGCCCTCACAGGCTGGTATGAAAGGCGGGCCGTGTTTACCTGCCCTCACAGGTGGTATGAAAGGGAAAGGCGGGCTGTTTACCTGCCCTCACAGGTGGTATGAAAGGGAAAGGCGGGCCGTGTTTACCTGCCCTCACAGGTGGTATGAAAGGGAAAGGCGGGCCGTGTTTACCTGCCCTCAAAGGTGGTATAAAAGGGAAAGGCGGGCCGTGTTTGCCTGCCCTCACAGGTGGTATGAAAGGCGGGCCGTGTTTACCTGCCCTCACAGGTGGCATGAAAGGCGCGTCGTGTTTACCTGCCCTCACAGGTGGCATGAAAGGGAAAGGCGGGCCGTGTTTACCTGCCCTCGCAGTGGGTATGAAAGGCGGGCCGTGTTTACCTGCCCTCGCAGTGGGTGAAGCGCAGGTCCATGCTGTGGCGGGTGAGGAAGGTGCTGCAGTCCAGGGGGAACTCCACACTGGAGGGGTGTGGGATAGGCTCACACAGCAAGGTCAGGAAGCTGCCAGCAGGAGGCGCTGTGTCCTCCTCACTACAGTACGCCCGCATGTGGCCTGTGCAGTGCAGAACCTGTAACAAGAACAGGAAGCGTTATATTACCTCACTGGAAGTGATCGGGTTTATTTCGGTCGGACCCCAGTTCCTGCCTGTGCCAGCGTCTTGCGTGCCCGTCCCCTGACCCAGCTCTGTTATGGCCCGTTACCCAACCCACAGCACCCCCTGTGCTGACTCTGCCAAGGCCAAACAGCGGCTCTGTGCTACACAACACAGGAGGAGTGTGTGGAACTGCAGGGGTGTGTGTGAAACACTCTGACATTCTGCCCGTTTACACACTTCTGAAACACTCTGACATTCTGCCCGTTTACACACTTCTGAAACACTCTGACATTCTGCCTGTTTACACACTTCTGAAACACTCTGACATTCTGCCCGTTTACACACTTCTGAAACACTCTGACATTCTGCCCGTTTACACACTTCTGAAACACTCTGACATTCTGCCCGTTTACACACTTCTGTAGAGCCAGATTCATCAGAAATCTACAGCCAAACACAGCTAAGGCTTTAATGATGGAAGCACAGGGAAACCAGGAAGAGTATCAGGCCCAGAGGCAGGGGAGAGCATGCTGGGAAATGCAGTACCTTCCAGGTGGCAGATTTGATGTTCACAGTACGTCCCCTGCTGGTTAGTGTGCTCTTAACTCTCAGGAAGAAGTTTCTTTCAGTCCACTGATCCGCCTGCTTCTTCTTGGAGAGACCTGTGCAACACAAAAAAAAAAAAAAACATACAAGAGCTTGAGGTGGATCAACACAGATGTCTACCAACCCGTTCTGATCAGACAAAACTACTCTTTCAGAGCGAGCCTGTGCTGGCATGACCAGTTCTGGCTGGCTGAGCCTACAAGCCTGATGGCAGTCATAACACTCTCGGGGAAGACAGACACAGCGCAGGTGAGGCAGGTAGGAGAGGCACGTAGCGCTGAGCCACGTGGCAGTGGCACCTGAAGACGAGTAGACGTCGTGCTCACCTGTCCTGGGGGTAAGGACGTCGCGCAGCTCCTCCTGGTCACAGGGGTGAACGAAGTCATAAACGCTCTGCCCGAGTAGCTCCAGCTGTAACACAGAGCCCAGAGTCAGACCGAGCCGGAGCTCACCGCCACCAGTGTGCTTGGTAACACCACTGCTGTGCTTGGACTGACAGGAACCACCTAACAGGGACATGCCACTGTGAAAGGGCTCTGCCCACCTGTGTGATGCCAATGTGTTTGCTGACACAGTCAGACAGGTAGATCATGTCCCCCTCCTCGGACAGCACCATGATGAATCCAGCCAGGGCGCGGGGGTAGAATTTATCTATCGTCTCCTCCTCTTCCTCCTCTTCCTTCTCCTCATCGTTCTCTGTCCCTGACTCCGCCTTCTCACTCCCTGAATCTGGAGACATGCAACTCATTAACAGAGTCCTGCCAGACCCCCTCCTTTCAGCCACACAGCGATGATAATGATAGTTATGACAGTAATAATGTCATAATAATAATCTGTATTTGTACAGCACCTTTTGAACAATGGCATGCATTACAAAGTGCCTCACAGACACACAAGAATGATAAAGCGAATGGCGAATGGAAAACGGCCAATCTTTGCTCACCTGAGCGGAGCAGACTGTGCATACGCAGGTAGCTGAGCGTCACCCGCATGATGGCGGCCTTGTCCAGGTGGGAGGAGACGCGGCGGGGTAGGGGCAGGGTGTGGGCAAGCTGGTAGAACACCTCCGTCTCCTGGCTACGGCGGGACCGCGCTGCGTCACGCGAACGCACCTTGCGTAGCTCAGAGCTGGGCCTGAGGACAGACTCAGAGCGGTCAGCCACGCACATTACATGCAAACAACCGCTATAATTCTAACATCTGAAATCTCCGCTAAACATCTTCACTGACCTGAGCCTACACTGTCACTCAAAACGGCATCTCCTACCCTCAACCCTGTTCTGCTAATCTGAGTATTATAGCAGTCTTGCCCTGTTTAGAGTTTGTCTCGTTGGAGCTTCTCTGTTAGGCGACATTCTGTCTATGAGTACACACCAGAGAGCCCTGGTTTTGTCTGCTGGGCTGAGGTGTGGCAGTTCACCTGTTCTGCCCATAATAAGGGCCTTATTTAAAAATACCTGCAGAGAATTCATTACAATTCACCCTCACAACATGTCTCTGTCTCTCTACCTAGCCTACAGTTTGCAGAAAGTTTTCTTAGAGTTTAACACACAGCATTTACACACACAATTACAAAACTAACTTCTGAACAATCGCTCTTTTTTATAAAATAATCTAAGCAGCATGGAAGCCCATTTCTGTGCCTTACATTGTCTTTGCTGCAGCTGAAGTGTATGCAGGAAAGCAGATGGCCTCCAGTCTCTCAGCCTTCCAGTCTCCCTCAGAGTGCACCAGAGAGCCCCAGTAAACTTTCCTTCTGCTGGCAGTGACGCCCCTCCCCCACACTCCTTCCCCCGCCGCTGCCCCAGTGGCATGCAGGGAGCTCAGCTCCTCTGTTTATGACATCTGACCCCCATCCTCCATGCCCCCTGCCCCCACCCGCTCCCCCTCTCCGGGTCTTTCTGTGGGGCGATGATGTGAGCTCTCCCCGCCCTGCTTGCAGGAGTCGGCACAATGGCTCCACCCTATCCCCACCTCTGGGGCTTCTCAAAATCTCCATTCTTTACACAAAATTCCTGACTGACCCAAAACAATCCTGCAAAGTCTCTGCCAGCTTAGCGCCTGTGCTTGATAATTACCGCTGACCGATCTAGTGCTGGAGTTATCCCAGAGCTCGTTTTAACACAAGGGCTGCTGGTTCCTCCAAAATATCAGTCATGAAATGTATCAGGAGCTTGATTTTCACCTGGCTAACCTGACCAGCACACTTAGTGGTTAGAGAGTCCCCCACTCTGCATGCTCACAGTGCAGTGGAGCAGCACTGGGCATCCGTGTGTGTGTTTGTTTGTGTGTGTGTGAGAGTGTGTGTGTGTATGTGTGTGCAGGAAGCTGTCACAGGAGCGTGTGTTTGGCTGGAGCTTGGTCTGACCTCCATGGCCCCTGAGTCCGCCATGTTAAAGCTCCGGCGTCTGGCGTGAAAAGCCATATTCACCTTCTCCCTGCCCCAAACGAGGGGGGAGGGGGTTAAATTTCTGCGACTGATTTGGGTAATCTACTGATGAAAGGAGAGACGAGGGTCGGGGGGGCTCCTGCAAACACTGCCAACCTGAACAATCAGTCCCTTCACACTCTCTGAAGCCGCCTTAGAGTAATGCATACCTGAACAAACATGGCCTCACCTGAACGCCATCTCTGCCACTGCACACCACACACACTGCAGGGGCGAGAAACTCATTTCCAGACTCCTGCAGAAAGTCAATATGTACTCAGAGCGTTTAACCAATGATTAGTCTTTATTTGTCTGAGCACGGTTACAAAGTAGCCCATTGAACGCCGCCCAGAATGCACTTGGAACAATATGTACCGTATGATATTTAACGTGGGCTTGATATTCAGACACCCACCACCGCAGATAAAATGTTATAAATATCATTGTGCAGCTTGTAAAGCTTATGATTTATGGATATTTTGTCCCTAAATCACCCTTTCAGACTGATGACAGAACTACTAGTTGCTCATTGCCTGAGACACAGAGCACAGTGGGAGCAGCACAAAGACCCTGTCTGCGTGGGGGAGGCCGGGGTTCCCCTGCCTCCGTCCCCCCGCCTGTCTGAGCACAGTCTGGCGCTGACCCCTTTGTCTTTTGAGGAGCAATCACTGAGTGAGATGGAGTGGCAGTTTAAAGTGGGGGTGGGGGTTGGGGGGGATATCCAAGGAAAGGAGGGGGTGTGACCCCTCTTGCCTCTCTCTGTGAAACACAGAGGAATAAGCTGACATTGGAACCCTTTGCAGGGGCACAGGGAAGCGGATTCACTTAAATGACATAAAGTCACCGGTGCCCTGGCCGCTTCCAGCAGGTCCAGCTTTGGAGCTTGTGACCGTTCCACAGGAATGAGCTTTACCTGCTAATCCTGGCTGACTGACTGAGTGTTCCTGGCTCGGGCCCACGCCGCTGAACCCAGCACTCATGCAGCAAACAGAGAGAGGAAATCCCTTCCTCTGGTACACAGGGTTCTTGCGGGCCACGTGGGCACACACACAGTCCAGACGGCACTGTTCTTCCTTGTATTGTTCTGTGAAGGCTGGAGTGATGTTTACGCATCACGGGCTGGTTTAGGACGTTATGGACACTGATCTGGGAATAAACAAACCCCTGATTCAGTGCTTCCGTGGGGATCACTTCCTCCCTGCGCCAGTACGGGAGGCGCACAGCGGAAGCCTGCTCTCAGTCTCACCTGATCTGCAAGGCCTGACCTGCATGGCGGCGGGTAACAGGTGCTGGAGAGGAGGAGAGGTATGCCTCTCTCACATAACCCCAAATCCCAGTCACATGCATTTCCTCTGCTCCAGTCTCACATACCCCTCACCTGCTGCTGACGCTAAAGCATTCTTAAACAAGTTTAACTTTTCACTAACCACTTACAGCCTATCCTATTACCATTAAATCTTAACATGTATAAGAAAACAAAAAAACCAACCTGTCTGTGCTCCCTACTAAACTGAGGCCTGAGATGAAGCACAGCCCAGACTGTGGGGTGACAGTTTTGGGCGGGGGTTATGGCCCCCCCCTAAAGAATACTTTACCTTCATAAGCCCCACCTGCAGGGGCATGCATTTCACAGGAAGCGCTCTTATCACCTATAAAGATAGAGTGTGTGGAGCTGTGCATACCGCATACCGGCTATACGCTGTGAGGGCAATGATATGACAGTGGATTATGCTTCCAGCGACATGTTGTACTCAGGCTAGCAAGATGAAATAAAGCAACCAATCAAGGGCAAAACCAAAGGCATTAAACCAACCACGGGCAATACCGGCCAATCAAAAGATCACAAAGATCTTGCAACATGTAGAGATTCAGTGCCCCACATTACTGTCCCTTTACTCCAGCATTTATACTGCCAAGAATACAGTCCTGGCAGGCAGGGTCTGGATTCTGTCCCGTGAACTGCGGGGTCTAGTGTTACATGGAGATCTCATACTTCATTTGTACTGTATCATACCAGTCATCAGAAAGTTATAGCACTGAAAACTACAGTGCTGCTTTTCTCAGTTGTGTTTGTTTTTTTTTTTGGCTACAAGTCAGTTGAATGTGTTTATTGCACTGTTTGATTAATTGTCACGCATAACCCCATATCTCTTTGTGTGACTAGATTTTAAGTGAAGCGGGAGAGCCAAAGCAAATAAAATATTAAGACATACAGCCCTGTGTTCCTGTATTCCTGCTGTCAGATGGTTTCTTTAGCAGTAGTCGTCATTCATACTTCAGAGTTCACCGCTGCCTGGTCACAGTGCAGGGGAATTCAGCGTTCTGAAACAGTAAGGGAATCTTGGCAGGCATGGGCTTCTCTGTTCTGCTGAAGGGATCTTGAGGCCACAAAACTGAGCTCTCAGCAGCTCTCACAGTACTGAACAATACTCTCCACCCCCTCCAGCTCCTCTTGCATTCATTTAGGGCTAAGGCCAGCTGTCTGGTAAATTTCCACCAGGCCCAGCAAAGCATGAAAACAAAATTACTATGGCCTGAAAGCTTGATTTAAGTGCATTTATGGACAACAGTTTGACATGTTGGTGAGATGTATGACGAGGGGTTAATGAATATTGCCAGGGGTGGCAAGCCTGCATACCACACTGGCCTCTGGGGCAATGGGCAGAACAGGGAGGAATGAGTGCTTCAGAAAAGCTGCAGCATGGAAAAACAGCTTTGTTTTGGGGGAGCACATAGCCCTCATTTATAGAAGCAAGCCTGGACATCACAGGAACAGTCCAAACATGGCTGAAGCTAAGATAAATCAGTCTCATTGCTCTCTAGCACCCTCTCCTGGCTGGTCACGCACCTGCGAGACCCGTGACCTGAGCATGTGTTGACTTTGTGTTCCTCCAGTGGCACAGGCAGTGAGAGATTGGTGCTGTGTCTGCAAAATGTCAATCGCAGGAATTGTGTGTGTACAGTTTATTCCGCAAGTCTGAGGGCAACAGTCACTCGCTGGGGATAACAGAACAGTATTTCAATTTGTGTGGAAAAAAATAGGGGAAAAAAGCAAAGATCAAATCCGAAATTAAAATATAATAAGAACATAACAACTACAGGCTAATTGAGAATAACACAATGAACAGCTCCAGACATGTGAGCTAAATGGTTAATAACCTGTGAGCTGTACAGCATGTGAGGAGTAAACTTATTTGACAATAAAACAATATTATCAACACCTGGATTTACTACCTTGTCTGTTGATGTGAAAGTTTATCTATAGTCAGCCAAACAGCCAGTCACCTTTATGGACAGTGTTGATTAACAGGCAGGCTGTCATGTTGTGTTGTACAGTAAGACTAATCTAGAAGAACTTGTTCTAAATCTGTGTAGATTTCATTGTCCCAACAACACCTCTTTGTGTAAAATGAACATCTGAGAGGGAGGCTTGCACGTTTGTTATGAAGTGAAAACCTGGCTGCTGTATAACGGCACAACGGTCTGGGGGCAATGGCATGGCTCACTGTGGAGCCCATGGAAGTCAACACTCTCACTACAATCTCACTAAATCACTGTCAGCAGACATGACGTAAACAGCATGTCTTATCACAGAGCACTTTGGTCAGACTGTGACCTGCTGATCTCCAGTGCAGAGTGGGACAGGAGGTTAGAGAAAGAGGGTCTCTTTCAGCTCATAAATCTGAGTGTGTGCAGCAGCAGCAGCTGGCCCTGACAGCACAGGACAGCTCAGAATGAGCAGAAACATTTTCAGATGCAGACAGAATGAGGTGACACCTGCCTTTCCGTCTCTTCAGCTGATCTACATATTTGGTTAAATTACCAGCTTCTTTCACAACTTGTACTTTTACAGTAGATAGCACACCAGCCATGTGCATAACTAGATATATAATGTTAAGCAGACTGAAAGGCATTTCAAATCTATTCTCTTTTTGTATGTATTCAACTTTATTAGATAATGAATATGACTAGCTACTGCCTAGTACACTGTTCACCATTACTTTAATAAAGAAGACAAAACGGTAACCTCTGAGCTATAAGAATGTTTACAAAGGCACAGTTTAACTTATTATTTGTTTGACTGAAAAATGCTAATTAATTTCAAGCTACAATTTATCTTGCCTAATAAATAATCATTTTGGCTGCTCATATTTGTTCCAGGCTCCATATAAACCTTTTTCTTCTTCCTAAAAGGAGTCTCAGCAATCCCCATTTCATAGAGAATGACTGTGCCTTACATTGCTCCCCAATAATACTACACGAGGTTTAGCCTCTGTTTATTGGCAGCGCTAAATTTGTACAGGTATTTTAAAATGGCGGCATCCGAGTTTTATGGTGTTATTTACAGTCCGTTGCTCTGACAAGTCTGGGGCCAGACATTTGGAGAGGTTTTATAACCTTCTGTGGGACGGCTTCTTTTACCAACGTAAAGCTGAGCACAACGAATTGAGATGCCACTTTTGATTAAAGTGGCCTAAAGTTTTCATCATACTGCCTTTTATTGTGTGTGTGTGTGTGTGTGTGTGTGTGAGAGAGAATGACTGACAGACAGTGCAAAATGCGGTGCTGAACAGAATATTCTGTGACATTACCTTCTCTAAGTGGCTCCAATAAAACTGATACAATATCAGAGCCCAGCCGGCTGCCTCTGTAACCGAGAATCTCAGTGTTTATAACCACTCTGGCAGAGATCCCAGGAATTTCAGCTGGGTGGTGGTGTGAGAGGGAGTGAGATAAAGCGAGAAACAGACAAGATGTACTGAGATTTAAATCCGCACTGAGAATGTGAGAGAGAAAAGGTACGGAGAGCTTGGGAGTGGAAAATCAAAACATACTTTAAATAGAGCAGAGTACGACATACATCCTACAATATATAAAATACACAGTAGTGATGTTACATCAACAAAGTACACATAAATACACAGAAATGGAGTCAGAAAATATTCTGTTGTTTAACCTTTCATGAGACACCCGCACAGACAGTGAAACCTTACCCAGCATTCCCCTGGAGAGAAGCTCTGCTGGCATTAGCCTGTGGGATGTTTTAATCAAACTGAAGACTCCACAGTGTGCCTCCCTATTTGGCTGATTTTCTCACTCATTTTTTTTTTTTTCTCACAAACATTTTCCTTAATCAGCACCCCAGTCATTACAGGTTCAGTGTACTCAAGCCTGAAATGGGGACTTTTTGCATTTTATTGTAAATTATTTAATTAACTTTTCATTTGCCCATAATGACCTCAAACAACTACAAATAACAGGAAACCTCCACCGCTTTTTAAAGTTATGATTAACCCGCCTTTTTCATTTACAGTAGGATTTTGTTGGGCCAAATCTTTCTCTCTCTCCATCTACAATAACACATTTCTGTGATTCAAAACAGAATTTAAGACATTTTGCTGTTCAGTACATTTAGGCACTCCCCTAAAAGACAACTTTGTGTGTTTTAAAACCACAGATGCTTTGAAAGGCCAAGCCAGTCAGGGAACTCCGCCTGTTGGAACACAGTGTTCTGAACATCATACGGAACTGCACTGCTGGCAGGAGGAGCGACAGTTTGTTGGCTGCGGCTGTCGCTATGCGAGCGTCCCTTGGAGCAGCAGTATTTCTGGACACAAACGCCTGTGCTGAGGGTCTGGGAGGGCCATTACACACAATGCCCCTCGGCATTAGCCCTCCTGGGGTTTATTTCTGCCTCTGTAAAAATAGAGGCTGGAAAGAATCCATATGTTGTGCAATGATAGTGGCTTATATTGGCCCTGGTTGGTGATGGCGCCAGGCGCTGAAACAATAACAGGACTGAGGGGGACAGCCTTTCTCAGTCCGCGGGCCGGGAGGGCCAGGGGACCGAGCGGCTTCCGGCACGGCCATCAGGAACGCGGCGTACTCATACCAAGGGCTGACCGTGGGCCACAACAAAGCAGGCGCCCTCCTCCACACCCACCTGCACCCCCTGCCAGCACAGCAGGGCTCTCAGCTATCACAGCCTTTAAAAATAACACATGGTGCAACACAGAACGTGCTCCTGCCCACAGCACGCTTCGGTCAGTGGGGCAGCCCTGTGCAAAAGGGCTCGGGCCGCGGTCCAGAAAGCAGTCCCCAAAACTTAATCTGCACTACGCGATCCCAAATAAAGTTATTACAACAGTTGTTTTCTTGTGTAGTGTACAAGAAAACAACTTGTGTAGGACAGACAAAAGTAGTCTCTTTCCACCCCACCCACCCTTCTCTACTAGCTTCTTTATTTTTACATTTACAACAACAGTCCTGATAATTGATTATTATGAATGAAGTCTGTGGAGGGTCCTGAATTAATTACTCACAAGTTGTACCCTGACTATACTGGACTGTACTAGCTTTTCAAAATGGCTTCCTCAAGACATTCTAAAGCATGAGATAAAATGGTCATGGAAAGGCATAGTTTTCCAATGATAAATAGATCTAAACCTATTTGTTAAAGAAATAAAGAACAGTGCACACTTTCTCTGAGGTGCTGTACACCTACTCAAAGCAATAACTGGTCAATATTATTGAGAGAATGTCATGAGAAGGTTTCCTCCTGTCTCTAGTTTTACTGCTAACTCTCGCTCAGCGGGAGTACTCTATGCACAGAACAGGATGTTCTGCCAAATTTAAGCGAGAAGGATGGCGGTTAAATGATCAGTCGATACTAGTGTATCGGTGACCAGAACTCAAAGAGGCTGCATTGGCTGCGTAAAAATTCATTCTCAAAATGCTACTGGTATCTTTCTTTGTGTCACCCACTTTCACCTTAGTTCTTCGTTTCGCTGCAACAACCACAAGCTCCAGCTTGCATAATCGACTGTACTATTAATATAACGTACACAAGGCAAGGCTCAATCCACCAACTCCACAATAATGTTATTTTCTGCCAGTCGTTCTAGGACTTTAGTGTAAATTAATCCTCTGTAATCGATCGTAATCATTGCACTTACGACAATGTACGACTTGCACGCATCCGACTCGCTTGAATCGTTACTAGCAACCTTAACTACAGACGGAGGGCATATTTACAATACAGTTATTGTGGTTTTAGATTACCATCGAGTTTTAAAAGTAATTTTAAACTCTTTGACAATTATTTACACGCTTTGACAAAGTTAGGGAGCAGTATAGTGACCAATGAATCATAACAAATCCTTTCACTCTCCTATACATTTTCGGATTTGCTCACCAAGTTGGGTTAGAGAGCGAACTTGGTATTGTGTGATAGAGAACAAGCGCTTTGGAACACACCTTTAAATAAAGCAATTGCATAATGACGCATTGCATAATCATTTGTTCTACGGATTAAGTGCTAATATGCGCAGCAGAGTTTCACGAAAGAGCAAAGTTACAATGCAGCACCAACGCTGTTACTTAGAATGGCATCGTTGTATGTCCGACCATGACATAGTATCAATGGTCCCATAACCAATATTCGGCCTGGGAGCTTGCTAGCTTGCAAACACGAAACAAGATACGTTTAAGTGTGGCCTGCACACGTTATGATACTGTAAGAGAGGGTTTGTAAATTACTTGATGAAGAAGGGGCTGCAGACGAAAGGCACGACCACAAAACTGTAGGCCACGATGTGAAAATGTACCACGTCACTATTCTGTACAGTAGTCGATTACGCTGGTAGCCAACAGTAACCACATTTAAATCCAGCGTTTGCTTCTATGCAAGACTTCTGGTTAGTTCGTTTCCATCATTTCTGATCATACGTTGGTAAAGCGTATACAACAGTTTCACTAATGACATACGTCCTGGCTTCATTTCAGTTAGCAAGTTAGCCATCTGCTCAAAGAATGTACTTAGGAAATTCCAGGATTGCACAGGTAACGTTCATATCAGCATAACCCGGTAACTCTGCTGCTAACAGCGATGGCTTCGAAGAAGCATCACACAACCTTGTTCGCAAACTAAATAGAACCCTTTAATGTTGTATATCACTCATTTAACCTCATAGCAAGCAATAACATGTTACCACATTAGTATTTTGAATGGGCAAAACAAAACTTCCCGTGACATGCATTCGTTCTGTGAAAATTAATGACTTAAAAACCTTACCTTTTTCTCTCCGGTGGTTCCATGTCCGACTCCATAACGTTTAGCTGTATATCTAATACGAGCAATCAGTATTCTCCGTGCGGTACCGTTGTTATTGTTTTTGACTTGTACTTGCGCAGCCAGATAGAGATTTGAGTACAAGCTAACCACGCCCCATTTTCATCCTGTCACCCTCCTTTTTCCACGGGGTTCTCAATAGCGCCCCCCTGAGTTTGGTACGGGTCCACTCAGCGCGTGGGAGGTAGTGTTTAACAATAGCCTTTCATTAATCCTCTTGCATAAGAGCTACTTTTTATATACTTTGACAATTACATATAACAAGCAAGCCTACTGCCCTCCCACTTAACGCAGAGTGTTTACAACATTAGAATTACTTAGTAGGATCCAAAAACAGTAATGCATTTTACTGCACAGTGAAGAAGAGGAAGAAAAACACAGTCCAGTGTCACAGTCCATTAATCTTTATTTACTTCCATCCCAGACAAAAGAATCACAACATATTGCTTATTTCCTCCGCAAAGCATAGACTCTTGCCAGTGGCACAGCTGTGTGATGCTCAGGAGAGTTGACCATGATGTGGGAAGGGAGCTCGGCTCATTCCCCAGGTAGGGTGTAAGAAAGGTACTTCACCTGAAGTGCTTTAGCAAAATATCCAGCTGTATAAATCCACCTGCTAAACGCCTTCATGTAAATGAAAATGTAAACAAGCAAATGGAACAGCAAAATGGATTCATATGCAGGTTAACTCAATCGCAGCGAGCTAGTGTTCCAAGAGAAATAACAACAAGCCATTGAAAATATTTCATATGGAGTCATATGGACTAAAATCTCATCAGACATTATAAGAACATCAGACATCCTATCAGACATTATGGCGGTGGATTGACTGACACATGCTAGATGAGAGCATGCAGTGCGTTGTTGCTCAGTACACACCCGGCACCAGCTGGTTCGGCACACGCTGGCAGTACTCCTGCCATGCAGTGCCATGCCTCTCCAAGCACGCCGACTCATTATCATTTGCACGTCTCCGCAGCAGGTTGCAGCAGTGCAGAAACGGCAGGTAGGCCAGAGGGCTGGAGAAGCCTGCAGTGAGGAGAGGACAGGAGAGGTCATACTGAAGCCCCCTTACATGTGTGTGCATTCATTCACTCACACTAGCGCAGCACATACAGGGAGGTGCCGGGTTTTGGCTCCCTCAGTGTTACCCAGAACAAGGTGATCTAGGACAGGATTGTCAGGGCGACAGTGTGTGCTGGTTTTAAGCTCTTGAGTGATGTAATTTAAGTCGTCCACACACACTGCGGCCCGAACCGGCTGCTGTTGTTTAGGAAAACTGCAAACACTGCGGCCCTCCAGGACATGAGTTCCACCTCAGTCCAGGAATGAAGTAAATTCAGTCAGACACCCCACCTGGGAAATTATGTAAGCAGGTTAAAGTAGCTGCTGTAAAGCACAGCTCGTCTATTGAAGTATTCCACGACCCGACGGTGTTACATAATTCCCTGGTAGGCTGGTAGGCCCAGCATTAACGCTGGAAAAGGCACATGCTCAAATGAAGAAACTAGGCGTCTTTTGGGGTCAGACAGCAGATACTGCAGTCGCGACGGAACATACAAACATGAGCTAAACAACCATAAGATAAAATACGCATTCAGTCCTATATGTCAGAGTTAATATAAAAGAGAGAGGAGAAAGTATGACGTGAGAGATTGTGTAAAGAAACAGGCGATGCAAGGGGGGAAGCTCCGACACTACAGCATTATGGTGTTGTGAGGTAGTGCTGTGCACTATGTTCACAGTTTGTGTTATTACTGTGTTATTACTGTACAGGTAGACAGGTAGAGGATGACTCCTCACCGCAGGGCAGGCTCCAGCCCAGGTTCATGAGGATGTCCCCCAGGTAGTTAGGGTGGCGCACCCAGCCAAACCAGCCGGACACCAGCAGGTTCCTCCCTGTCGGGCTGTGGATGGTCTCCAGATCTACGGGAGTGTGAACGGACCAGGTTAACAATGCAAAAAAGAACAGGGGTCCCAAAATCCATGCCCATTTCACAGCCAAAAGAGGTATCCACTATGCTTGCAAAGGCTGGTTTTGTTTGTCCTGTGCTGAGGTCAAGCTGTTACTTGTTTTTAGGGTGTTTCTTTCTTTCGTAATTTATTTTAAATTAAGAGCAAACATCGCAAGCAGCCTTCTCTTGCAGGAGAAGCCTGGCACACCGCTGGCCTAAACACTGGAGGGTTCTGGTTTGGGTTGCAAGCAGTGCACCCCAGCCAGGGTTCCACAGGTTAAAACTGCAGAATTCACTCTTAGAAAGGATAGCTGTGTATGTATATAGATAAAGAGGCAAACTGAGTACATACGAGCAAACGCAGGGTCATTCGGGTTTTTTCTGAATCCATTCTTTTGCATGTTGGACAGGTGATAGACCAGGAGGCCAAATACTGATGAAGGAAGGAAATAAAGAGCACACTTTGCAGGGTGATAGAGAATTGAGAAACCTGTACCTTCACAGTCAAATCATCCATTCTGTACGATCTCCATAAAAGACTGTTATTTCCACATTTTAAAGTGCAACATGCAGTTTGGAAAAAAAATATACTTTCATTCATAATAAGTACCTAGTGGCTAACATGTTACAATCAACCATATATACAGATAGTTCAAGCTAAATATATAGATAGATAGTTGTCGCCATACATAGAGATAGTTCAACCCTAATCCAAATATGAATGAATTTTCTTGGTAAATGTTTTTGGCCAATGTCTTATTTGTGACCAGATTTGACTCGTCTCTGGAAAAGGTTTAATTTCAAAATGAACAGAAGCCTATGGACGAGGTCTCGCTTGTTTAAGTTTCTGCAATAAAACTGGTTTGAAATTTCAAATCTTAACTAAATGAAATACTGTTTGCAGAAGGGAGTCGTGTCATCTGGAGGCTGTGGGTGGCGTTACAATCATTTCCACCATTATTTACTGCCATAAAGGACCCAGGCACAGAACACATAGCGACACTGCAAACTGTGCTTTTACTACCTGTTCCATCTGAAGATCCTTAAATTAGCAAATTTTATAACAAGCCAGTTAAGGAGCTACTGGCTGAAAGGTTATGTCATACAGTATGCTTTATCCACCTGCTTGTCTTCATTGATCTTTTTTGTAGCAACCTTTAACTAAATCATGCTAACAGTCTGAAAGGAACTCAGTTTATGATGTACCTTTAGCAGCGCATAAAACCACCTCTCATCTCAATGCAATGCACTCACTAATACTCAGGACACCATCTGTGATGGTACAGTGGGTTAAAAAAGCTTCTGATGAGAAAACATTTTCCAGCCAGTAGTTCTTTACCTTGTTTGTAGTAATAATGCAATCATACAAGATGTTATATTGTTATTTGTAAAGTTGTAGTTTCTTAAACAGCCCTCAAAAGACTCATTTTTGAAAAAGATGATATCGATTGTATTTTTTTGCAGAGATTTTTTTGCTACAATGTTAAAATCTACATTTTCTGCAGATAAGATGTCATCCATAGACTCTGTTCATTTACAAATGAGGTCTTTCTGATCGTGTTTAAACAAATGCAGTTCAGAGACATCACTGTCAGGTCAGAATACATCACTCAAGGTGAGGAAAGGAAAGAATGACCTTCACTGTAAGGGAGCTAGGGGGCGCTGTCCCTGCAAAAGCAGATAATGGGCTGATTTGTCATGAGAGGTGCAGATAGAGGCTGGGTTTACTGTAGATGCAGCAGATGGGGATGACAGTCAGGAGGCTGAGCTGCGCTGGCCGTTGCAGCATAAAGTAAACAGGCCCACTGGTGAAGAAGGGTATCCATATATATTCCCCTAGGATCATGATGAAACCAATTCCGTCTTCTGTGTACTCCTTAGTGGGCAACACTGACACCTACAGGATGCAATTAAAATAACCATAAGATGCACAAACACAGGTGAGGAGGAATTAAAAAAGGTATTTAAAGCTAAACCTTTTGGAGGTTTTACGGAATTACACCATTCCCCAAGCCCTGCTACTTCATGACATTTCAAATAAAAGCTACATCCTATAGATTAATATAAAGCAAAGAATAAAGGTGTGTGTGCGTGTGCATGTGTGTGGTGGCCTGTCCTGCTGTCTGTCCTCACCTCATCGATGAAAAAATCCAGGATGTAGTATAACTGAAAGGTCACAATCAGCAGCAGGGACAGGTTGGGGACTCCCTGTCTCTCGATTTCTGTCAGCAGATAGCAGAGATCCACGAGGGCCTGGGGACACAGCATGTAAACATATCAGCTGAAACAGCAGGGCCAGGGACAATGAGTCGATCCCAGAGCTATGGCTGTGCAAAACACTCACCCATCCAATGAACCCAATCCTGCCCATGAAAAACAGCTTCAGGTCAATCCTACCCACAGATGGATCCGTGATTCTACCCAAGGCAAACTCCTGCAGGAAGTTACCTGTAAGAAACGGAGCCGGGGGCAAGACTGATACTCAGGTGCCCATGGGAGGCAGGTGCAAGCACATATGTGTTTGTCAGCGCAGTTTCACTGTGGGACATCGGTGCCTACCCCCTTCACCATAGTGGACTAGCCTGGTTGGGTCGGTGTGGAGGGAGGACAGGTAGAGGTACGTGGCAAACACCAGGGAGATGAGGGTGCCAGCGAACACCAGCTGAGGGACCCGCCCGCTGACCATGGAAGCCTGGAACATTCCACCACACCACAGACCCAGCAGGGGCAGCGCAGTCACAGCCAGGGCATACATGCCTGCAGAGGGTCACAGGAACACAGTGTCTGCCACAGCGACCGGAGCTAAACCAGGCCTGCACAGGAACACGTTGTTTGGGGGATTTTTCCCCGTATTTGCCACACTGAAGAAGGCTGAACTGTTTAGCTGACCGCAGCGACCTGCTCAGCTCATGCACCTGCAGGCATCCAGCCAACCAGGAGGGGGCGCTAGAGAATGACAAACTAAGGAGCAAGATTTAACTTGCCTACACCCCTACCATCCTCTGCAAGTCTGGGCTTGTTGTTGCCTTGGTGATGCAAACCTCTGGCCATGACCAGTAATGGCAAGACTGGGATTTAAACACCCAACCCCAGATGATCATTTACCCTGTGCGCCACTTGAAGGCCCAAGAATTGGCTGAATTTTGATTGGCTGAAACAAATCAACAGCTAACTGAAGCTACACCCTAACATGGTGTATGAAGCGTGATTCCAGCCATCGCTCATGGCAACCGCTCACACAGTCTGTAAGGTGACAACAGGGCTTCTTACCATTAATGCTGTACTTTATGCGTGTTCCATCATGTCCCATTTTGCCTTCAACAACCTGAGCATGGGCGAGTAACTGAGTTCAGGGGTTATTTTATACAAACAGAAACATTTTTGATAAAAGTTTTTCATGTCTACATCTATAATCTACCATACACTCATATTAGTTTCCAGATGTTGGCAGGTCCACTCTAGCCATGGGTGCCCCTGTCTCTCACTCACCTTGCCAAAGGGAAGATAGTACAGCACCCCCTGGAGGACAGTGAACGCCATAACAATCTGCAGGGCCCCCCAGTCCCACAGAGGTACCCTTGCAGGCCCAAACACAGTCCAGGACTCGCTGGGTGGACGGCACCCCTCCAGAAACAGGATCAGAAGTGCGGACAGGAGAGTACACACCACAAGCAGATCTGGTGCACACACATAGTTCATCACTATCATATTATTGTATATTGACAGTATTTATGAGCCATATAATTTACTCTTTTGATTCTCAGAGACTGGTACTGGAGGAGCTCACGGATATTGTTCCAGACAGGGTGCACTTCTGGCTCTGTGCTTCTGCTCCCGTTTCTCACTCTCTGAGATGGCTCCTCATTCTTCACCTCTACGCGGCGATGGGTAACAGACCCATTCACCTGCACAGGAGAAGCACAGGGTAACAGACGCATTCACCTGCACAGGAGAAGCACAGGGTAACAGACGCATTCACCTGCACAGGAGAAGCACAGGGTGGATCTTACACATACAACTGACCGTAATAAACTCAAGACCAGGGCACTTTCTGCCAACTAGCCTGGCCAGTCTTTTATGTAGTTCTGTTCGGCTACATGAGCTTGCTAATCTGATTGCTAATCTGATTGATTTTAGAAGGCACTGGGTTTGCTGATGCTCTTTTCTGTATTCTGCCTAATTTAGTCAGATACAGCAATACAGTGTGCTGCTGTTCATGTATAATGAGACTGCTAAGTATGAAGTTGAGAAACAAAGAATGTTTGTTTTGGGGACACTTATTTTGGGGTCAGAGGTGATCCTCCCATCCTCACCTGGTCTGATGGTGGGGTCATCTCCATCATATCCAAATCTGAAAACTGGACTCCCAAATCTAAGCAGGAAAACATCAAGTTTACACCTCCGGATGAGCAAAGCTTTGTTATTTTAGATGCAGATTTGTTTTAGATGCAGATGTAAATGAAACAACTCAGAGGTAAGCAACCATTGTCCTGGAGTACTGAAATGATTTCTGGTTTTTGTAAGTCTCTGATTCAGAATGTGTGAGTGGTGAAACTATCCACCCACCTCCAGCATATGATCATTTGCATTCCTTAAAGGTAATAAATAATGAGTTTACATAATTAGGGGTTTGAATGGAGCAAAAACCAATACAAATTGCAGCATGCCAGAAGTATGGTTACTCAGCCCTGCCTTACAGCTTCACACCCTTGTCTGGCCGTCTACATTGCTTGTCAGCCTACAGAACCATGGGCATTGGGGCCTCTCAGGGCTACCAAGAGAAGCACTGCCCTCTCCTGGCCAAATTAATACAGCACAGATGTGAGATCGTTCACAGGGGAAAACAACTGGACTTTTTCTTTTACTGGTACTGTGTGAAATAACACGAGCTTTCTTGCAAAAACAGGGCCAACCCAGGTCCTGGAGAGCACCAGGGTATGGCATTTGCTGTTTGTCAGCACTTCATCGAACAATTAGCATTGGTAATTGCTGGGTTACGATAGTTTCTTGGTCTGTATTGATGGCAGATTTTGAAGTGACAATCCAGCACTCGCTGAAGCTCACCAGGGCCTTGGCTGGCCGTTCCTGTCCAAGACTAGTGTTTTTTTTTTTTTTTTTTTTACATTTACAGCGGTGTACTAAAGACTTAAAAGCATTCCTCGAATGGTGGTGCATTACTGAATAATATCGGTATTTTCTTATTCTTAAAAAAAAAGAAAAGAAAACGTTACTATGGGGTTAACATTTTCCCAATAATGAACACGTTTGGGAAATTTGTATTTTAATAACACATTACAACATGTGTACGTGTAATTAAATCATCAAAAAACCAATGTTTTCAGTGTTTACATTTTAAATTATCTTCTATATTTTTAATTTCATATCGTAACTCTTGACGTTTCATTGCATTCCCCTTTCCATTTTGTACTTATTTATTTTATTGTTTGTTTTATAGGGGCAGTGCAGAATTAAAAGTAATTGCACCAGAGTTAGCTATGAGCTAATTTGCATCTGTTGCCCCTAGGAGGGGAAAAAGAGACATACGGAGAAAAGAAAACACTACATAAGACAATACATATCATTGGTCAACTTCACTTTAAAATGGATTTTGTAACATTTGATAATAGATCAGAACTGGCCAGCTGTGTCAAGCACACTCATGAACCATTTTACAAATTACAGGCTGACTAAAACCCTTATGAAGCCTTTGGAGCGTCGCACTTACCCGCTCAGTAGCGCGAGGACGTTATTTTACCGTTGGCTAGGTGCGCGCGCTGAGTTCGTCCACTTCCACGCCACGGCGACTGAGGGGAAGTGTCACCAGGGTCCCCAACTTATCATTCAACTGGTCCGACCTCCCCTCTTGCTCAAGCAAAATTTCATAATTATGGCTTACGTTAGAGTCATTACACTTGCAAAATGATGAACCTAAATTGCTACAAGCTCAACGATTTACAACGGATTTACTTACAGTCTGTGAAAACTGCTTCGGGTAAGCGAACGTTACAGTGCTGTACAGTTCATTCAGGGTCACACAAGTGGGGTATCAGTGGGCCCTGTTTAGTTCATCGTGTATTTCAAATTGTCTGTCTTCCAGTGGGAGCCTTCATTTTAGGCTCCTCATATGTATTCGACGACCAGTTTTGTCGTCTACAACTAAAGTGTATTAAGCATAAGCCACGAACATATGTGCTAAGTATTTGACCTGCTGATGGGTGGCGTCTGACACAGAGAGACCTTTAACGCTGTAACTCGCTAGTCGTGCTGATTTTCATGATAAACCTGTTCTGGGAAACACGCAAATCACTTTTATGAAATCGATGCACTGTATCCAGTGAAACCCCTATAGACTAGGTTTAAATCTTTTATGTTGTAAGATACCATTGCCCTGGCTACTGGTATGTAGATTACAAATCAACAAGATTTTAATTTCTGAACTTTGTGGAAGGGTTTCATAAGTTTCAGTCTCAATATATTCTTTCACTATATTTGTGAACATTAGTAATTCTGTATTGTTATGATATATGAACCGTTTCATAGTCTCAGTTCTTTAGCAAGATAGCAAATGTTGCCAGAATGAGAAAAACATGTTCTTTGTAATGTATGCTCTGAAAGAACAGAAATGGATATTTGTTCTGTATCTCTGCAGTCTTCTGAGAGCTGAAGCAGCTGGGCAGACTGTCGTCTCTTTGTGAGTGCCCTCTCTGTGCCCTTTAAATAATGTGTGCACAGATTTGTGTTGGCAGAGAGAGTGAGTTGTGAGGAACAGGGTAATGTGTTTCTGATGACCCTGAGGTGTTTTGTTTACAGGCCTGTTTACACATGTTTCTGCTCAGGTTGAGTACTGACAGGGGACAGAGGGATGCCAATACATACTCCCTTCCCTTCTCACCTGTGTATGTATATATGCACTTCTCCTCTACCCACTTAGTGCAGTCTTAGGACAGACACTGTTGGTGGTTGTACTCATTTTGTTCTTGTAGGTATAAAAACCTGCATCTGAATACTTGTATGTATGCTTTGCTGGTTGCATCTGTTTCTCTGGTACAGTATTGGCTTCCACCTAACACACAAAAATCAACACCAAAAGGACATGTGACAGACTAATCAGAACAATTTGTTTTTTTAACATTTTTTTGACATCAGTTCCATCCACTTAGTGTGACAGGAGCAGTAGCCCCTGTCATAGGACAAAAGCATATCTCACTGATGGCCACTCTGAAACACGGCCAGCCTATAGACCCACTCCCGCTAAAACGCACTGCTTTAATTCAAATGAATATGCACAGAATGGAAACATGGGGTGGTGTAGCAGCTCATAAAATTAGCTGGACATGTATGACCCCCTCATTTTCCCAGTAATATTAGGGACAGGGAAGCTACATCACATCTGTTATATATACACAGCATATATACATATGTATGACTCCTGAATATGCAAAATAGTTGAGAGGGATGTAAGAGGATTGACTTTCATTTACAGCCATGTGGTCTGGTGCTAATCACACCTGCTAGACTCCAGGCTGCTGTGTGTGAAACACAGGGCTCACACCGCCTTGCTAGCAACGGCCTCTACCAACTGACTCACCATCAGCCAGTTACTTTTACCTTCACAGCCTGATTTAATTAAGCATTTAGTGTGTGCAAAAGAACTTAGAGAGCATGTGATTTGTTAAGGCAGTTTGTTTGCTCACAAATCATGTCATTGAAATTGCATGAGCAAAAACGTTTATTTTCTTCAGGCTTTGATAAATCTGGGCTTTAGTGTACAGCACAGTGATGGGGACTGATCCCCCATATGTTGCTATAGTGATTTTATGTTCTCTGCTTTCTCCTCCAGCTTGTCAGTTTCTTTCTTTTTTAAATAATTTCTTGGTCCCTGTTCACCACGAGAAACCTACATCCACTTCCTCAATAGCTGGTTGAACTGGCCATCATGTTATGCATTACTACAGTGTGTATAGAGTTTAGAAATTACAACCTTTACAGTATAGCGGCTTGCTGTCAGGCTTCAGATGTTTGGAGTCCTAGGCGTTGATTTGCTTTCAGTTATGCCTAAATGCTAATTGATGCCCGTCACAAAACAAAGGCTGTGACAAACAGTCATACAGGAATTAGCTTTATGGTTTAGCATTTTAATAATAGACTTTACATATACAAACTGGTCATATCCTTGATCACTTATTTCATCACTTCAGGCATTAGTGTTATTTTGTGTTTAATGCACGCTGTAAAAACAAACAACAACAACAAAAAACAAGGTTACATGCTATGGATTTTGGTAACTGTTCAAAATAAAAGCAACAGTTGGGAATGTTTGTCCTGCATCAAGTGAGAGTGCGCTAGCATCCCCGCGGTGATTAGAAAGGCAGTAATTAGATACTTCTTTGCAAGTGTAGCCATCAAATGCACAACAAGGAATTTGGAGAGTATTTTAGTGTTCCCTCTTGAATTGTACCCAAACATCATGATAAACATATACAAAAACTTGACACAGCTCTCCTGGAGTAGAACGAGCAACAATGAACATGTCAATGTGCTTTCAAGTCAAACCATGTACGTCCTCTGCAGAACAGAACAGAACAGAACTAGCTCTAAACTCTCGGGCCCTCTCTGCACTTGAGCTTGCTGCAAAAGTATTTGCCTTTCGCTCTGCAGATAAGAATAACAAAGTCATCTAGAATCCACACACTGTGAATATCTGGGATTGACATAACGGTGATGGCAGACCTCTAACCTTTGCCATCTGTCCAGTTATTAAGTATTATGGATGTTGCCTAAGCTGATGAAAACTCTAACCATTTCTGCTTTTTGCTTGATTATCTTGACTCTCAAAGTGTTGACGGTGTCTAACACCAACACATTTCCGTGGTTCCTGCCCCTTTTGGAGTTCAAACCCAGTTGATAACGTGCAAAGTCTTGCGATAGGCAGTGATGGTGTTGGAGGACTGCAGCCTAACTGATGTAGGGAGACTAATGTGTGTTGCTGTGTGTGTATTCTGCTGGGATGGCCGGCCTGCCCAGAAGCACAGGGGTGATGAACATCACACAGCACGGATCACACTGTCAGGCTTTGGTTCCCCAGGACACACACCCCCTCGCAGACGCACCGTACATGTTTGCTTTAATGGACATGACAGTTAGAAGAATCTAGCACACAAGGACACTATTTATTCAGTTCCCTAATCGCAGACATTCAGTTTAACTCTGTTTCTATTTACAATACTGGATCTTAATATATTAAATACTTTTACTTTTTCTTCCTCTTTGACTCATAATTTCCATACATCTAGACTTCTGCATTTATAGAGTATTCTGATTATGTACAATATAAATTACTACAGTCTGTTGTGTTAAAATAAATAAATAAAATACAACGGCCGTGGCTTTCATAGTGTTGCTGAGATAGCGCCATGGGCTTCTCCCTGGCTCCAGGAATGGCATGTTGTCCTTGTTTTGACGTCTTTCCGAGGAGTGGAAGAAGCAATGAAAGGAAGGAGAAGGACCGAAGGGAAGCGGTGCAATGCCGTGTCAATGAGGCGTGGTCTCCACCCTGGGGCTCATTAGCATATTCACAAGTCTCATCTCCACTTTGGGGAGGGGCAAGTTCAGAGCTCTGCCCCCAGCTATACCACCGTGCCACTGGGGGAGTTCCCATTCTGTGCTGTCAAGTTCTGCAGAGAGAATGGAGAACAGGAAGAAACAAAAGGTGAACAATGCCTTCATTCCTCATGCTCAAGAGCCTAAATTAGTCATTCATACAAGTCATTCATATAAGCAAGACTTTACCATGTCTTGCAGTGGGTTGAACCCAAAACCATGTCTGACTGTTATAATTAATACAGCACAATAATTAATGACCACACCCTAGGGGAGGCATCCATCTGATCCCAGCAAACTAAACACTGTGGAGATACATCCCTCCTAACGTTGTGTGGATGTTATGGCCGCGCTCAGACAGCGCAGCGGGCACTCCTAATGTTAAGTGGATCTTATGGCAGTGCTGAGACAGGACAGCAGTCACTCCTAACGTTGTGTGGATGTTATGGCAGCGCTGACGGCGCAGCGGGCACTCACCGCTTTCCCAGGCCGCGCCCAGGTGCAGATGAGTCCCTCCTGGCAGGCGGTGATGATGCAGTCGTCCATGAACACCAGCACGGTCAGCCGCTCGTGAGCGATCTTCTTGCAGACCAGCGGCTCCAGCAGGGGCACCTCGTGCATGCGCGGGCACAGTGTTGTGCCCAGCACCTTGGCAGCATCCAGGCGGTTGTTTCGGGGCACCACGTTGATCTTGTCGTTGCTCTTGCTGATGTTGCCCAGGCTGTGGTAGCGCTTGTGCTCCTTGTCCCCGCCTCCGCTCCCCCCTGACTTGTCCGACTTGCGCTCCTGCAGGGAGAGTGTAGCGAAGCGGCCGATGCTGAAGGGGGCGGTCCCCGCACTCCCCCCGGTGCCCCCGTCTGTGCTCCCCTGGGTTTTGGAGGCGTTTGCGACAGCAGGGTGGGGCAGGGAGTTGGAGCGGGAGAGAGAGCGGGGCAGGGGCAGGGGCAGAGGGGGGTGTGGGTTGTTGGGGTGGTGGTGCCCCTCCACGCCCCCTCCCCCCCCGCCGCTCAGGTTGTTGCTGCCGCCGCTGACCGATGGCGGTATGGTGGACCCGAAGGTGTTGGTGAGAGCGCGGGAGAGAGGCAGCCGGGGGTACAGCACGTCATCAGTCAGGTCCCACAGACAGAACTGGGTGTCCTGCCCCACCGAGCCGAAGCGGTAGGTGACTGAGGTTGCCCCGCCCTTGGAGCTGTGCCTGGAGAGGCGGGACAGGGTGCTGCTGGTGCGCACCCGGCCAAAGTGCAGCGCCCCCTGCAACTCCTCCTCGCTGCCGCTCAACTCCATGGGCTCCTCGTCCTCCAGACTCGTGGTGAAGGGGTCAAAGGCCACAACGTTGACCCAGGACTTGTGGCCGTGACCCCTGGCCACCACGCGCCCCTCTGTGAAGGACCAGACGGTCACCAGGTCGTCCTCACCGCCCGTGGCCAGGTACTTCCCGTCGGGGCTCCATGACACGCACAGCAGGCCACCGAAGTAGCTCTTCATCACACCCTGCAGCTCCATGGAGTCGAAGTGGAAGACGCGCAGGCAGCCGTCCTGCCCCACGCAGGCCACATGAACGCCGTCCGGGGAGAAAGCGAACTCGTTCAGCCCGCCCTCACCCACCGCCCAACGCAGCAGCGGGTTGCGCGGCGTCTTGGTCTTGCAGGCATAGACGGCGAAACCGTCGCCCTGCCGGAGGAGCGAGTACTGGGGTGCCGCTGTGCCGCACGGGTGCTCCACGTTATACAGGTACAGGTGGCCGCTGGCGTGGGAGGCCAGGAACAGGTTGTCTGATTTGGGCAGCCATTTCAGGCATGTCACCTTGGACTTGTCTATCAGCCTCTGGAAGAGTGAGGTTTGGGGAACAGGGAGAGAGGGGACAGTGTTACAGTGAGCACCCTGGAAAAGGATTTTGTTTAAACAGTTACTGTTGAAGGTGCCAACACATCTGGAAAGGAGGGTGTCTCCAGTTCTGAAATGTTCAGAAGTTTGAACAAACTTTCAAAAACATCAAAATACACAAATTCTGCCCCGGGCAAGATTCTAAACTACAGCACATTTTGTTTGATGTTTTTTAATATGATATATGAGAAATATTAGACTGTCAATAATGGCAGCTTGAACGAGTGTTTGTTGTGTATGGAAGGAATTCACTGTGATTCTGATCAATGTAAATCCAGTGTCTCTCTTTTAAATGAGAACTGACAGACACTGTTGTGACTGAAATGTAATGGGAATAAACAGAGACCACAGAACGTATACATAATGCATCACTTTCATTAACACTGTCTAACAAATGAATTTGATACTTTAACAGACAATAAAATATCATATTATTAATTTCTTTCCTAACCATATACAACAGGACCCCTTTTAAACCACTTTCTGATGTTATTAAAATGTTATTCACATGAACACAAAAAATTGTGACCTTTAAGGGGCATATTTGACTGGAAAAGGAGAATAACATTTGAATGTATGGAAGAACTAGAACAGTGTGTGAGGTGTTTTCAACAATGTGTTCAACTGCAAAAAAAAGTTCCTGAACAAACTTCAGTCAACATACATCATTCTTTCAAACAAGTTCAAACAAGTTCTGGTCTTATGAATTATATCACTCAAGTCACCACAGTCCCTTCCGCTCAGGACAGTTTCTGTTTTACACAGCACAGAACACACTGTATTAAGTACACTGGCATTACAGGCCAGAAGCATCTCTAAAAACCAACAGCTGGCAGTCTGTGGACACCTGGGGAGACACAGGGAAGAACAAATATGGGGACAGAACAGGGATGCCTCGCTGACTTACAAACATGACTGACAATCAGACTGAGTCAGTATCATTTAACACTCTCACACACCAAAAGAGCATTACTGCCACAACAATGACATTCAGTGACTATACACACACACAGGTGCGCATGCACGCATGCACACACGCACGCACACACCTCCTCATTGAAGAGCTTGCTGGTTTCCTTCTTGATGGGGTCCAGGTACTGCACCTGTCCAGCAGAGAAGCCCACTATGAGAGAGACACTTTCGGCCGTGGCGGAGTATTGGTTGAAGTCGTGGCAGGTGGGCTGGGTGCCCTTGTAGATTCGCTTGTCGATGGGCTTGCTGAGGTCCACGGCCTGCAAAGGAACCAAACTCATCATGCCCTGAGCTGCTAAGCCTGGGGTGACCAGCCTCCCTCTCCATCCCTTTACCTTTTTAAGGCACTGGAAGGGAGACGGTGCTGTTCCCTTGACTTGGCTGAGTTGTGCTGAATCGTACAGTGGCAGGACAGCCTGTAGAGAGGAAAGCAGTGGCGCACTCGGCCACATCATTACCTGGAACACCTGTCTGCAATCTAAACTGCAACACTTCAGTCTGACGGGTCAATAGGGCAGTAGTGTTAGTGGAGCAGTGGTTATTTTTTACTCATCTTTGGTATTTTGGGAATTTACCAAGGTGTGTTTCTGGAGCTTGGCTATGGGTACATAACCCTGATCTGTGTGTCAGCATGGGAGGAGTTTGGCAGAGTGTTCATAGCCTGAGGCTGTGGGGGGGCGGAGCTTAAGCCCCTGCGCCTGGGTGCACAGCCGCACCACATGCGCCCCGCGCTAACCAGGGTCCCCCTTGAGATCTGTCATTTTTAAATTCAGCGTGCGATTCTACTCCTCTTCTCCACAGATCTGGCAACTGCACAGCTGGTGTTGTTGCTGCCCCATTTGCAATGCCTGCAAGAGGCTGCCATCCTGCTCCCAAAGAACCTGAGCAGAGGGACATCCGCCCTGCGCTGTCAGTGACTTACATTCGCACTTTAGAGCTGAAACACACCAGTCCTCCACGACTGGAACCTGGCATGTTATCTGCGGGATACAATTACGGTTTACAAAACCAGCATACATGAACTATGGGCCATAAGGGAGCCAAACTATTTTAAAAACAGTAACCTTTTAACCTGTGCAGACTACCTCACAACGAATAAATAGAATAAATGCAGTAACACAAATGTATCCCATCTCCTCAAAAGAGAAACTCCATACAGAGGTTTAAAGAAAACTGCACATTCAAGAGACCCCTCTGTGACCAGCACTGAATAATGTCTCTACGCCTTTGTCTCTACAACTAGTGTTTTTGGGCTACGAGCTCACCGCGAAAAACAGAGTTCAACCTCACAAGACAAATGACTGGGAGGAGTGTAGGTGTAGCGCGGAATGCTCGGATAAGGTTTGGCAGCGGCGGACTGAGGCTTCGCTCTCATGTATGTCCACCTAGTGGTGGCACTATTTAATGCAGCAACAAATACTGTACTGTCATTCGCCCGGCCATATACCGAAGCATACCTCATACATTTTTCATGCTTTGTATACAAAATTCACTTCATTTTGCGCATTAACCATGCATACCCTCTACAGTATAAATGCTCAGGCGTGTACTCGAAGACTGCCTTTTGTTGTAGACAACATCTTTACTGTATAAAATTGGCAAACAAGAAGAATTTTCCAGTGATTGCAAAATTAATGCGAGACAAATGATAAACTTAGTCACCGCTGACAAAGCCCAACGCGTGAAATAACCAGTAAAATTGGACGTTTATGAACACTTATTGCTTCTCACAAAAATAGGTCACTGTGACAAATTTTAAAACCGATGTATCATTACTGATGTTAAAATGCATCCGGATGGGACATCCCTAAACAGAACGCACTATGAGAAGCTAGCGAGCTAGTTCGTTTTAGCTTGTTTGTATATTTACATCAGCTCACCAAGTTAGCGATCTACTTTAGCTAGCCGAAAGATGTCTTACAAACAGCTTCAGATTGAAGCATGTTGTATTAGACAGCTAGCATGTAGCAATATGCAAACGTTGTTTACCTCTGTTGAAAGGGACAATGTAGCTCCAAGCCAATGTCAAATCATGCATGTTAATCCAGGAGAGTGTAACGCAGCTAGGCTAGCTGCAGGCATCGCTCTCTGTAAGCATCTATGAAATGGCATCGAAAACGCCCCCAACCCAACGCATTTCCACTACATGCTAGCGTTATTTGCACAAACAACTGCAATTGCGTTAATGTAACATTGGTAGCTTGCTAGCAAGCTATAATGTTTGCAACGTTGAGCTACATAGCTAACTAGCTACTATTGCAGCTCATTTCAGTGCCCAGCTAAGCTTACGAGCATGCTGACCCTATCGTTTGGTTACATTTAAATAGCCAGCTAAGGTTACACCGTGTATATTTTAATGCCAACTCTCTAAAAGACCAGATTTTCTCTTGTCAAGTTAGCAAGTCAGATATCTTACCTTCTTTATGTTTGTGTAGGTGTAGAAGTAAAGTTCTCTGCCGATATTGAAACATACTCGCTCTGATTCTTCACTGGGGTCCTCTGGTTGAAGCTTTACCATGGAGACCCGAACCGGGGGCAGGAAACCGGCTGGAGAGGAGTTAGCTGCGGCGGTGGCAGAGGAGGCAGACCCGGGCCCCTGAGCTGAACCTCCACCGCCACCACCGGGTATCGATCCCGTTCCAGCCCCGGGACCCACCACTGCACTCGTGGAGGGACCCCGGGTTATCCCGCCCCGTTGCTGTGAATCCGAGAGAGTAAGCAGTTTGTAGAAACCCTCTCTTGTCCGGAACTGGGATTTAATCTCATTGATATCCTTTAGGGCGCCTCCATCACCGGCCATTTTTAATACAAACAAGCCGCACAGGAAACCGAGACCCTGACCTGGAAACACTGATGAAAAACTACAATAATAATGGGGGCATGAATGTGGGTTCTGTTGCCCCGGCAATTATCTCAGTAAGGATGCAAAAATTATTGATAACGCACAATTTCAGTTTGACCTCAAAAATAGACGTTTTTTTCCCAGTGTGATGAATATGTTTATCAGAAATCTCTCGGTTGCAGCATTAGCAATTTATGAGAATGTACTTTGGGTTGGCAAATAAATCAGTTCGCTCGATGTGCAATAGTACCTGCAATATTGCACCTGATTGGACATGCAGCATCTAGAATGGCGACTAACACAATCGAAAATCTGGAATCCAGATAAATTAACGCCTGTACAGTTGGCAAATATATTTAGCGGTGAGTCAGTGGAGCCCAGTCCTGCTGTTGCCTGCTAAGTAATCTACACGTAGACTTTTGGAACATGACCACAGTTGTTGGGTATCTAACAAGCTGTAGGGTGGTCAGCAACAACAGCCTTAAAATGAATACATTGTCTCTCTCAGTAAACAAACTACCAAAAACACATTTGAATTACACAATCGAACATGCGAAATTCAAACTCATGTAGGCGATCCTTTGTTGGGTGAATAAAAAGTGGCCTTTTTCTGTGTTTTTACACAACCAAAACCTTACTTGAAAAGTATTTGGACGTTATATATAAAAAGCACAGTGATGTGGTTTGTGGGTGTCAAAAGAAAATCTGAGATTTGAGATTTTTTTTTTTTTTTTTTTAATAAATAAGCCACTTTATCAGATGTTCACCCATGGCTGTAATACATCCAGACAACAGACTCAACAATAAAAAAGTGAACTTTCAACAGATTAATGCACAATAAAACATTCCTCTTTACAATTATAGAAGCGCTGACTCATCCATTTAGAGTAGCTGATTAATTAAATAGGACACATGTCTGAAGTGTGGGAAGAGAAGGTTACATTATGACTGAGTCTTGTGTTACTGAAGTTTATGGACACCTGTGTTTACCTGGGGAAGTCTGGACAGCTCCAGCAGGGTGGGCCTGGTGGCTCACTATAGAGCTGACCTACAAGCCAACATGGTGCGTGTGGGGACGGGGACGGGGGGGTGTGCTGCACCTGTAAGCGTGCATGAGGGAGGAAAGGGCACCCCTGTCAGAGCTGGGCATGTGCAGTCTGTGCAGGGGCATTACATATGGAGCGACAGGGATGGAGTGAAATCACAGTCCCAGCTGTGCAGTGCATGGCCCACACAAGGCTCAAACTAGTCCTCCACTGAGAAGTGATGTTTCCACTGGTGGCCACAGAGGCAGTGGAACCTCTGGGCTCTGCTGCCTGATAATGGGGAGGTGAAAGGGAAGCCGGTGTCTCCGTGGGAGGGGGTGGAGCCCCAGACAGGCATTGGCTCCACCCCACTGGTCTATCAGTTCCTCCCGGCTCAGCGGGCAGGCACCACGTTCTCCGCAATCTCCAGGATGTACAAGTTACTGAGTCCTGATTGGTCCTCGCAGTTCCGCTTTTCCAAGACAACCATCCTGGGGAGAATATACACAGTGGGGTTAAAACCCTGCTGTGCTCAGTGTGCAGTGGCTCACACCCAATGGCAGGGGGTTTATAGTGTGGCTGGGATTCTGATCATGCTGCAGAATACACATGTTTGTGTGTGAGCATTTAAGCTGTGTTACATCTACACATAACTTCAACAATGCCTGTTTTTGTCCCCACAGTCCAAGAATGTATGTGTGTGTCAGTGCTGAACTGAGCAGGACTGCCTGTTAGCATATTTGTGTGCCAGTTCAACATGGCAGGAATGTGTGTGTATGTGTCTCCACTCTGCAGTCAGCTTTGTTAGCCAAGCTTTACCTCTTGTGCAGTTCAGAGCATAACATGCCCACTTCCAGGATGTGGGTTGAATGAAAAGTGCATGAGAGTAGGCGTGTGTGAAACAATGGCCCACGAACCCAGTGTGGAGTTCACTACCTCACTGAATGCAGTGAAGTGAGAGAGTCTTGAGATCTGACTGCCTGCACTGTGAGACTAGCTCACAGTATGAGATTGTGTTTCTCATCCATTTGTTTCACTGTCCAGCAGTGCAGGTGTGTGATTGCCTGTCTGTGCATCAGGGCCACAGTAAAGATGTAGAGGAGTACATACCTATCTGATCCCACCAGACGGAAGGCCTTCCTGGGGTCAGTGACATCCTGCAGGACATCAGAGAAGCTCTCCCCTCTTCGCTGCCAGCCATGTCTCCAGACAGCCAGCAAGGTGTCCTCGAAGAACACTACAGGACATACAGAAAATGTGAGTACTCCTGCTTTGGAGAGGGTTCCCACTGACAGCAAAGTGCACCTACCCACAGCCTCAACAGCTTAGTGCACATAACCACAGCCTCAGCAGCTAAGTGCACTTGCCCACACCCTCAACAGCAAACTGCACTTACCCACTGCCTCAACAGCTAAGAGCACTTACCCACAGCCTCAGCAGCTAAGTGCACTTACCCACAGCCTCAGCAGCTAAGTGCACTTACCCACAGCCTCAACAGCTAAGTGCACTTGCCCACAGCCTCAACAGCTAAGTGCACTTACCCACAGCCTCAACAGCTAAGTGCACTTACCCACTGCCTCAACAGCTAAGTGCACTTACCCACAGCCTCAGCAGCTAAGTGCACTTACCCACAGCCTCAGCAACTAAGTGCACTTACCCACTGCCTCAACAGCTAAGTGTACTTACCCACTGCCTCAACAGCGGCTAAGTGCACTTACCCACTGCCTCAACAGCTAAGTGTACTTACCCACTGCCTCAACAGCTAAGTGCACTTACCCACAGCCTCAACAGCAAAGGAGAAGTTGGTCTCAGGCTGAATTCGCCTCTGGCTCCTCAACGCCCCCTCCATGCCCACAATGTGTACTGATTCTGTATGGAGAGACACCAAAGCTGTAGTTACATATGCAGCTAGGAGCACCCTCCTTCACATGTCTCTTTTTTTCTCAGGTGTCTGTGTTAATGTATGTTCCCAAATCACTGTAGATCCCCGTAAAGCTAAGTCGGCCTTTTATAAATTCAGCTCTGAATGAATCTAATGTTGTTATTCCTGTGTGCTCAGGTCCTCCACCATCAGGGTGCAACACTGCAGCGTTAAAAATATCGTAAATAAAAAATGCACCGAGTTGTTAGCAGCAGGAGTGCATAAATAAACACGGTTGTGAATATTACACATTTATGTACATGAAAAAGTCAATCGCTTGAAACCTTGAAGTTAAAATTAAACACTGGTGTGTTGAAACTGCCCAGCAGAAGATACATATCTGTGGGTATCAACAGAATTGGAAACAGCAGAAAAGTAGTGTTTGGCCTTCTGTGGTATTTTTGAAGTTTTTACTCCTCCTATCACAAATCTGCCTTTAAACTTTGATGTATTTTGTGCTGGACTGCAAGCCTCCTTGTAACTGCTGTCTTTTTATCCCAACACATTCTGTAATTACTGAAAGTAATCAAAGAACAGTACAGTATTTGCTCCATTTTGAACTTAGTTTAGGCTGAATATGTATGGCCTGCCCCTGCCGTTTCCATGGTGAAATAACCCGGGTCTCTGTCAGCAGCCTGGCTGTCTAATGCCAGTTCTGATGTGAAGAGCATGAGACTGGGGCTACATGCTGAATCTCACTAAGTGTGAAGGAGCAGGTAAATCAATGGAAAATTAAAAAAGACGTTTTAAGGAACTGCAAGTGTGCACTGTTTGTTTTAGTATTTGATTAGAAGAATCATTAAGCATATTTAATTCTCATTGTATCCAAACAACAACAACACATTATCATAACGAGGAAGACATGAAATTATGACTTACTCTCAATCAGCACCAGCAATGTGCTGCTGTCCAGCTGATTCACCTGCACTGTGTCAGGGCTGCTGGACGCTAGAGTACACAGATACACGCACACATGTACACACAGGGGGTGGGTTTGTTACTTATTTTACACATGGCCTTATTTACTTTATATCGTAATTGTTTTTAAAGCTGTTGTTATAGAAAGCTTTCTGTGCTAAGGTTAACCTGCACAGCCTTGTCCTATGTCTGGCTGGCCCTACCTGCGCCGGCGCTGTAGAACCAGGACGTGTTGGAGTTGAGATTGATGTTGTCCAGCTGGACAGGCTGGGTGGCGCTGGGCCCCCTGGCCACCCCAATACAAACCAAGGGGTACTCCTGATCTGGCACCACCAGCATCTCAAACACACGCAGGGGGCTCGGCAGAGGGAAGTCAAAGTGCTGTAAGACACACAGTGTGTGAGTGAAAATATGATTTGTATAGTTGTTTGAGTTGTGGACAGGCTGTGGGAGGTTCCAGGGGCAGAGCATGGATGTGGGTGGAGCTGTCGAACTCAGATAGCACTGGTCATGATGGTGGGTGTGGCTGTGGTGAGTTGTGGGAGGAGGGGTTTTGAAAACAGGTATAGACATTGTGGGAGGAGCTGAAGGCAGTGTGTAGACACTGTGGGAGGAGCTCAGGTATACTGTGGGAGGAGCTGAAGGCAGTGTGTAGACACTGTGGGAGGAGCTGGTATACTGTGGGAGGAGCTGAAGGCAGTGTGTAGACACTGTGGGAGGAGCTATATACTGGGGAGGAGCTGAAGGCCACTGGTAGGTATACTGTGGGAGGAGCTGAAGGCAGTGTGTAGATACTGTGGGAGGAGCCCAGGTATATTGTGGGAGGAGCTTGTGCAAGGTTCTTACCTTGATGAGCATGAACTTGTGCATGGGCTCGTACCACTGCAGGAGCACCACGCTGGACTCCAGCGCCCCACACAGGAACACACACCCGCGCTGCGAGTTTTGAGCTGCAGAGGGCAGTGTAGTGCAGGCAGTTATTTGCAAAGATGTAAATCACCGGGTGCCCCTGCACAGACTGACCCAGAATCAGGTCCATCATGGGTTACAGGTTACCATGAGATAAAATTCCCTCAGTGATGGAGGTACGAGGTCTATTACAATCACTGCATTGATTATTAATCTTTTAATTAGTGCAAAGAAGTCAGTGATTGGCAACAATCTCATGCAGTTGCACTGCACACTTTTATCCAACACAGTCTGGCCATATGGATAACTCACCTACAGAGCAGGTTCTGCAGCCCTTGGTGTCTGGTATTTTACAGGACACAGTGAACTTCCTGCCATTACAAACACACACATGTACATGTGACACATGTATAATGATGTAATAATTAACAGTGTGTGAGTATGTGCTGGACCCTTATTCTTTGGGAGGAAAGCTTGCTGAAAGGGTGCAGTCAAAGAGCATCTTAAAGTAGATTCATGTAAAGGTCAAACATTTACTGAAGTTTTATTTAAGGATCAGCAGCATGACCACAAAAAACTCACCCCAGATATTTCAGCGTATTTCTTCCGCAGTATGTGTGAGATAAAATAAACCCACAGAACATATTTATAGAAAGAGGAAACACTCATAAGCCAGAGGTTCCCTTTTTTATTCATTATTCATTTAAAATATTCAAGTGTTCTCTTTTTCTCTCTTTTCCCTTACTAAAAATCTTTGTTCATCCTAGTTTTCTGTCTCATTCCAGATGGGCAAGCCTAATTGTAACTGCAGGATAATCCACATCACATCTGTGTTTAGGCCAGGCCTGCAGTAGCTCTGTGTTTAGACCAGGCCTGCAGTAGCTCTGTGTGTAGGCCAGGCCTGCAGTAGCTCTGTGTGTAGGCCAGGCCTGCAGTAGCTCTGTGTGTAGGCCAGGCCTGCAGTAGCTCTGTGTTTAGACCAGGCCTGCAGTAGCTCTGTGTGTAGGCCAGGCCTGCAGTAGCTCTGTGTGTAGAGCAGGCCTGCAGTAGCTCTGTGTGTAGAGCAGGCCTGCAGTAGCTCTGTGAGTAGAGCAGGCCTGCAGTAGCTCTGTGTGTAGAGCAGGCCTTCAGTAGCTCTGTGTGTAGAGTAGGCCTGCAGTAGCTCTGTGTGTAGAGCAGGCCTGCAGTAGCTCTGTGTGTAGAGCAGGCCTTCAGTAGCTCTGTGTGTAGAGCAGGCCTGCAGTAGCTCTGTGTGTAGAGCAGGCCTGCAGTAGCTCTGTGTGTAGAGCAGGCCTGCAGTAGCTCTGTGTGTAGAGCAGGCCTGCAGTAGCTCTGTGTGTAGAGCAGACCTGCAGTAGCTCTGTGTGTAGAGCAGGCCTGCAGTAGCTCTGTGTGTAGAGCAGGCCTGCAGTAGCTCTGTGTGTAGAGCAGGCCTGCAGTAGCTCTGTGTGTAGAGCAGGCCTGCAGTAGCTCTGTGTGTAGGCCGGGTCTCTGTGCTCAGTACCTGGGGAGCAGCCTGTGCGTGGGCAGCTGTACCATTCGGTGCTCCTTGCGTGCCTGTTCATACAGCTCCTTCAGGGAGTGAGAGTGCAGCTGGGAGGCTTTACCTGAGGGAGCACACACACACACACACACATGTACACACACACACATGTGCATACACGCACACAAACACACATGCACATACACACACACGCACATACACACACACACACACAAACAAACATACACACACACGTCATACACACGCACTGTCAGCACTGTTGTCAATTGTTTTTTCTAGCACTTGAATGGCACAAGATGCTGCCACTGTTAGCCTGGAAGCTGTGTGGGCATTAGTGCTGTAGATTATTCCTTTTGAAACTGTCATTGAACCTCACCTGACACTGACATAAGGACGTTGTTAATGGTGTAGACCCAGCTGCATTTTCCTGGGTAGAGCTGTGGGAGACAGAAAGGGAGCAGGCTAAGTTTGTATGGTCCTGTGTTTTCTCAGCTGTTACTGTGACTGTACCACAGTGTGGAGCAGGAGACATCCTGCGTCATGCAGCATTCTCACCAGCTCCATGGTGGCCTCAGTCCCGCTCAGATTGAGGGTGAAAATGCCCTCGTCTGCCCCAAGGATGAGGTGTTGATCTGTAAGGACAACGGTGAGAATGGGGGTGTGAAACACTGCAATGTTATGATTTACGAAGAGCAGAAAACCAGTACCTGCCACATGAGTGACATCACTCTTGGGCATACTAGTGGGGGATTCATGATGGTTTAGCTTTGGTAGTGGGGGGTATGTGCTGGTTTAGCTTTGGTAGTGGGGGGTATGTGCTGGTTTAGCTTTGGTAGTGGGGGGTATGTGCTGGTTTAGCTTTGGTAGTGGGGGGTATGTGCTGGTTTAGCTTTGGTAGTGGGGGTATGTGCTGGTTTAGCTTTGGTGGGGGTAGTGGGGGTATGTGCTGGTTTAGCTTTGGTAGTGGGGGTATGTGTGATGGTTTAGCTGGGTCTGGTTTAGCTTTGGTAGTGGGTTTAGCTTTGGTAATGGGGGTGTGTGCTGGTTTAGCTTTGGTAATGGGGGGTGTGTGCTGGTTTAGCTTTGGTAGTGGGGGTATGTTTAGCTGGTCTAGTGCTGGTTTAGCTTTGGTAGTGGGGGTATGTGCTGGTTTAGCTTTGGTAATGGGGGGTATGTGCTGGTTTAGCTTTGGTAGTGGGGGTATGTGCTGGTTTAGCTGTGGTAGTGGGGGGTATGTGATGGTTTAGCTTTGTAGTGGGGGGTATGTGCTGGTTTAGCTTTGGTAGTGGGGGGGTATGTGATGGTTTAGCTTTGGTAGTGGGGGTATGTGCTGGTTTAGCTTTGGTAGTGGGGGTATGTGATGGTTTAGCTTTGGTAGTGGGGGGTATGTGCTGGTTTAGCTTTGGTAGTGGGGGTATGTGATGGTTTAGCTTTGGTAGTGGGGGTATAGGATGGTTTACCTTTGGTAGTGGGGTGGTCCCATACTGTGGAGCAGTTGAGTTTCAGTGGGCAGCCGTGGAACACTTTCTTAAAGAATACCTGTGGGGGAGAGCACAGAGAGCCGCACACTCAGGGTTGTTTTAATTTTGACAGTATCTCACTGAAATTTATGTGCATTATCCACAAACCAAAAGGCATAATTTACCGGTGTGAATAATTTTCTTGTAATTCAAAAGCAGAGGCTGGAGTAAACCATACACACAGCCCTCTGTAGTACTGAGTTTGTAGTGAAGCTACCAATAACATCGGAATAATAGTCAGTTTTTAGTGCATTCAATTAAAAACAGTCCTGAAAGGAACACAGAAATGGACTCATAGACTAGGCACAGAGATTAGTAATGGTTAGTGATAAACGCTTAGACAGGACACTCCCTGACTTGCATCCGTTTGACCATTGGCTGTCCATTGGACCAATGGCAGGGTAGATCAACAAACACTGTTTCTATGAGACTGGAGAGGGGCTAAGCTTACTGAAGGTTTCTTCAACACTGAACTGGCACTGTCAATGCGGGCCTGCA